>JAHBMJ010002415.1:0-17280 GCA_018398765.1 Chromera velia | reverse complement strand
GGGGGGGGGGGAGAGAAATGTGATGGAACTGGCGAAGAGAAAGGGGTGAAGTATGCAGCCCGTCTTCGAGTCCTAAGTCACTTTAGCATTCCCCAGAGAGAGAGCTTTGGGCCTTGAGGAAAGCTTTCTTCCCTTTCCTTTCTCCTTGTTTCTTCACTTCCGCTACCACCCTCTTACATTCCTTTTCCGCCTCTGCCTACTTTTTCTCCCTTCAGCACCTCGCTCTCGTTTCTGATTCACTCAATCCAATCTGCCCTCTGAACTTCCATTTCTTTCTTTCTCTCTGCTTTCCTTCTTTGCTTCCTTCCTTCCTTCCTTGTCGGCCTCCTCGACCCCTACGCAATCCGGAGTCTACTCGGAAGCCATCCCGGGGAAGCTGCCTGGTGTGACGACAGCGGACATCGAGAACTTTTTCCTCCCTGCAATTCGCTACGCTGCCTGCTTCACGGACTCGTACAAGGCAGATAAGGACAACCCGAGGGCGTTCCTGATTGTCCGCATCGACGCAATCAAAAACTTCGGGAATCCGGGGCAGCACATCCACCCTTCAGTCAAGGTGACTGTCTCAGAGACCTCCAAGAGAAGTTCAACCAACGTCGGACGGACAGAGAAGATCTCGGAGGGCAAGGCGGGTGTCGATGTGCGTAACTTCTGCTGGGAGCAACAGAACATGTTTGTCCATCCCCTTTCTCAGCCCTCCACGATCAATTTGACTCTGGAGGTCCTCAACGACGTCCCTCCTGGATCCACGCTCGCAAAGGTGCCCTCCGATGAAGGGGGCATTGTCCTTCCTGATCACTTCATCCCTGCCAACCCACTGTTGCAGCAAACGCTCCAAAACGACAGATCGTATGTGCCCTGTGTCTCTGTGTGCCACCGTGACCTAGCCATTCAGGGCAACCAGGGCAGCGGCAACCAGCGGCCGTTCTGGACTGTCTCGTGGTTCCTTCTGGCCAGACGGCCTGGACCGTTCGTTAAAGGGAACACTGGACATCCCGGACAGACCGCTCCTTTCGTTCCTCGATTCAATCTTGGACAACAAACGGTAGGTGTTTGGATGTTCCATAATTCTTTCAAATCTTTCTCATGGATTGATTGCTTCTGCGGGTGGGACGCGGGGAGCATTTCATTTTTGTACGCTTTTGCCTCTCGCTTCCCCTTTTTGTTTTGGGGTCGCTATTTCAAGTCTCTTCAAGTGTCTTTCTCTAAGCCCAAAAAATTTGGGTTGGGTAGGCTTTGAACTTGTGCGTGATTTTGTGCATTGACACGGTGTGATGTTTCTGTTGGTTGATGGATGCAGTGGGGCGAGTTCGGAACCCCTTCTCTCGGAAAGAGCGATGAGATGACCTGTGCAGTCGCAAAGATCGTGGACGGCTACGACGAGAAGATGAACATCTTCCAAGGAGGCAGCAAGGGGGTGAGTGAGTGAGTGAGTAAGTGAGTCATGAAAAATCTGCCAGTCGATTCTTTTGTGAGTATATATGGGCCATGTACCGAGGGACCACCTCATTTCCCCGACTGCATACTTTTTCGTGTGTGTCCTTCGGGCTCCTTTCTTGCCACCTTTTCTTTTCTCTCTTCTTCTCTGCAGTCGTGCGAACCGTCAATAAAAACATCGTCTGTTGATCTCTTTCCCTCTGCTTTTGAACTTCTCTGGTGTGCCTCTTCTCTGCAGGTGATGCGGAATCTGGAGGCCCTCGGAGGCCGAATGCTTCAACAGGTCGCAAGCGTTGCGGGGACGGGCCAGCAGGCAGCGACTACGTACGGGTCTCTGTTCCAGTACAGACTCGAGGAACTGAGCACGGAGGTCGTGCCTGGAGGCTCGGTCAGTCTCTCTTCCTTTTTCGAATTTTCGGTTTTAAAGCATAGTTTTTGGAAGGAGATTAGGCTACAGGTACTTCACTGCGCTATACCTTCTTTCACGGTCTTTGTCTTTGTGACTGTCCGATGCAAAGACGCTTCAATCTGACAGACTAGCTGAAAGACGACGTCTGGCTTGGGTCAATCACAATGGTCGTGCACACTTCACGCACATGCACTAATTGATTTTTGTGGTTGCACGCGCGTGCGCGCAGATTATTTTCGCTTGCGTGTGCATGCGTTTGACCGCGAAAAGAGATACACACGTGACGCCAACAGCTTTGAGTGACGGAGTGTGTGACAGCATTTTCCCCCAATGTCTCTCTTCTCTTCTTTTTTCGCTTCCGCCTCTTTCCTTCCGTCAGAAATTCTTCGTTCACGCCACTCCTTCTGGCTCAGCTGATCTCTGTGGCTGTGTAGCGAGCGACATGAAAGACATTCATGTAGATGCACACACACAGAGAAAAAAGCGGCAAAAGACGGATTCTTTTGTAGAAATCGATTTCTTCGCACATCGTCGCTCATCCTTCGCTGTCTCTCTTTGGCAGGTATGTACGCCCACTGCTTGCAGATGTTTGGAGGTCTGACGATTAGCCAGCTCAAGGCTGTGTTTGCCAACTCTGTGATTCCCTGGACGACCCACGTGGTCGGGTCTCCCTGCGTGTGTGTGGCCGATTCGCTCGTCCAATCGACCCGCAGACTGCATGTCGGTTTCGCCTCTCTGTGTGCAGTCTCTTGAGGGCACGGAAGGGAAGGGAAGGGAAGGGAGGGGCAGGATTGGGACGACAGGGAGGAACTCTTTTAACTGAAGACGGAGAGACTGCACGCACGCATCAGAGGGCAGGTGCTCCAGGGATCGGCACTACAGTGAGCAACGGAGACTGCACGCACGCATCAGAGGGCAGGTGCTCCAGGGATCGGCACTACAGTGACCAACTCGATACGGTTTGCAAGCATGCCGAACGGCTTATCGAGAAAACAGTCAACTTGAAGGGGGAAAAGGCAGACGGGGCATATGTCGGTCATGCACGAGATCGAGCGATATGATATAATTAATTCCTGCTTGCACGCATCCTTGGCTGATGCTCACTTGTTTTTCCGCATCTGCATGTGCAAGGCAGACACTGGCAGCAACTGCGTGGCAAATATCATACAATAAATCACTAGTTGTATATGTAATTACATATATAAAGACACAAATTATCATACAATCAGTCTCATATTAAAATATATAGTTAATGAATGCCTATAGAACCTTAATAATAAGATCTGATCTTTTGTTAAAAATTACTAGGAAAATCATAATTTATCTATGAGCCATGCATGAAGAATTTATTTTTTTTTCTGTATGACAGTACATATTTTTTTTTTTTAAGTTTTTTTTTTTTTTTTGAAAAAAGCAAAAAACAAAATAAAAGAATTAAAAAAAACTTATATGAAAGTGAAAAACGAATATGGGTTTAAAAAAACTGTCATTTTAATCTAATTTTTAAAGTTTTTAAAGTATTGTTTTTAAATAAACATAAAAAAACTAACAATAAAGAAATTGAAATAAAACATGCATACATGCAGAAATGATCACAAATGTAAGTTTATAAATACCCTGCAAGTTTGACTAATTTTAACGAGTAATTCAAGGTAATTTAGAGTAATTCAGCTTAGTGATTTAAAGTATTCAATTTAAATTTGTGACGAGAAATCGACCTTCAAAGGTTGACCAAAATTAGTAATTTAGTTTTCTACATTACTTTAGTTTACTATCTATTTTACTGTTCTAAATCATTTTAAATTATTGTGAATTGCTTTAAATTACTTTAAATTACTGGGAGGGCATTCACTTAAAGTTTGTTCCTAGCATCTGGCCTATACGTTTTTCATCTCTTCCTTCTGTCCTGGTTACTGCTCTCACTGCTAGCTCTCTCTCTCGTGCGACCTCATACTTGACGCTCCTCTGTCCGAATGCCTTCTTCGGTATTTGCTAAGTACTTCCTGTCCCTTAGTCATGACTAGCATACTGCCTACTCCTCCTTCCTCCAAGCCCTCTCCCTGCACTCCTCTGGTCCCCCGAATACACGCGTTTGCCGCTTTCAGGTAGGCAATCTGCAGTCGGGCTCGGATCTGGCCGCACGTCTTGCTCACGTGTTGTCCCCATTTCTCACTCAATCGCTCTGCCACCCTCTTCAAGAACATCTTAGCCTCCCTCTCCATCGTCCCGTCGACCGCACTCACGAGTCGGGTGAAGTCACACACTCTGTCCGTGCTTGCCTGCCCATGTTTCCTCTTCTTTTCTTCTGCTGCTGCTTTGAGGGCTTGAGTTCAGGTCACCTTCTCCCTCGAGGCGGCGTGTGGGTTCATCACCCTGATATCAAAAATTGCCAGCCTCTGTAGAGCATAGGCCCCCCGGACTTAGAAGTCCCCCCTTAGCGCCGGACATCCCTGCACCTCCTCTTCCTCCCTAATGATCGGCTCCTTTACGTGAACCGCTCCCACGGGGTATGCTTCCGCTGCAGCTAGACTCGCCCATGTGCGGTTGACTTCGTCATGTCGCAGCGTGGGCAGTCCCTCTACTGGGCAGTTAAGGGCGTGTTGCAGACTCCACCTTCTCCCATATCCCCCACATCTGCTCTTCTCCCCCCCTACCCTCCCCTGATATCGGATTGTCATCGCATCCCGGAATTTGTCTGGGCTGAGATTCATTCCGTATTCCTTCAGGGGGGTGGCCGTCAGTCATCCTGACTGCCTCTTTTCTTTTGACTGCCTGACTTCCTCACACTGGTTCTCACTGGCTACCTGCCCTGACTGGCTACCTAACCTCTCCCACTCCTTCTCTACTGCTTTTTTTACTGCTTCTTTGTGGGCTGCCCTTGTTTTCTGCCCCCTCTTCACGTGCTCGTCTGCGTCTATGTCCTCTCCGCGAAGGATGGCCTCTGTGATCGCTTCACTGGCTGCGGCTCAGGTCTTACAGTCCCTATCCGCTGATTCGGTGGGTTTGGGGATGCCTAGGCCTAGCAGTCGGACCGGGAGGGCGGCAACGTCTCTCAGCCATACGTCGTGCTGGGTGGGGGGCCCTCCATTCCGTCGTCCTTTCATCAGGGCGGGGATGAGGCGGTCTCTTATCGTGCCTTCCAGCTACCCCATCTGCCCCCCCGCCCCTGACACTACCCGCGCCACAAACTTCCATTCGTGTTGCAGGAATTTGGAACAGGCTGCCAGAAAAAGAATAACAGGAGACGAAGTTCAACGATGAGAACTTGAAACAAGAAAGGAGGAAAGAGTGGGTTCTGCCGGAGCATAAACAGAGAGAAAATGAGTGAGTGCATAATAGTGGTATGCACGGAAGGAACACAAAGTCCTTGCAAATAAAATGAGAAACTTCCTCAAAGGACCCCCGTGTGCTCAGACGAAAAGAAGTGGGCGGAGCAAAAAATCAGAACGATATCATCATTCAAGACGAAGCAGAAAAGACTTGGTCAGCCATTCAGATAGTGAGAAGGACGAAGAGACGCTGAAGAACGGCAAAGAAGAAACGACCAAATGGAAGAATGTAGAAAGAAATCAGAGAGGAAGAGGGAGGACAGAGAGAAGGACACAGAAACAAAAATACTGACGCCACGTAGTTGGCCTCCCAAGTCGACGGATCCACGTCAAACGACACCTCCTTCCAAAAAAACAACCCCGCCGCCTTCAGACCCTCCATGTGGGTCCGAATCGTCGCCTCGAGGGCCGCGCAGGCAGGCACCAGAATATTGGGGGGCGCTGCCCCGACCACCTCCTGCAGAAGCACAAAGACAGGGGCAGGGTTACGTCCATTTCCTCTCTTACGGTCCCTTGCAGGGGCTTTCAGACAACGCTTCTTTCCCATGTCGACGAAACAGATAGAACAGAAGAGTATGTGGGTGAAAGAAAACGAAAGAGGAATCAAATACCTCATGGGTAAACGGAGATGGCAATATCGATAGAGACGGAATGAGATGGAGACGGGAAGAGGCAGCTGAGGACAGAAATAGGGACGGACACACATAGACGGAACTCTCGATACGAAAGAAAAGCTGAGTTCAAGTTTACCAACAACAAGCAGGCGTGCGTATCTGCTGACCTACCGTGGGGAAGAGCAGATCAACGTCGATCGGCTCCGGGGAGAGAGCGAATTCCGTGGTCGCCAGTGGAGTTCCCTGCAAGCATAGATGAGCAGAGACGCCATAAAAAAACACATCCGTCAAAAAGAAGGGGCACTCTCAGTATTTCGCTAGCTGGATGCGATACCCATCACTCTTCAGAACTTCAAACAAACCTCTCCCGGAAGCCAGATGACACAAATGCCACCGTCGATGTTGAGGGAAACAACCAGAGCGCGGGCGGCCATTGTGGGGAGACGGCAGTGACTGGCAAAACATTTTTTTTTTCTTTCTTTCTTTCTTTCTTGCACTGCAATCAAATTTCTGTGCGGGCCTCTCACTGCATGAAACGATACATATGAACAAGCTGGTGTGGTGTTGAAACCCAACCATGACACGCACCGCACTTTCAAACGAGGGGCCCGATTCATATATATGGCATGATTTGTTGGAGACGGGAAGGATATCTGCGGAGGCGCGCGCCTCCTACGAAGACGGGATTTATAATGGCCCCGGAAAGCGTAGCGAGTCGCGCATTCCCCGTGCAGATCCCCATGCCATCCCCATGCCTCCCCGCAGCCGCGGCGCTTACAGATCGTGCACGGAATGTGCACGGATTGTCACTCACTGTGACTCACATGCATTGAAGAATGGTAGTAACGTCTTCTGAGTGAAGTTCCAAACATGTTCCAAACCGCCATCGTTGAATCCCGAGCGCTTTCAGTAACCGCTCGTCCGTTTGATTTGATTTTCCGTTTCGTCCAATTGCGCGGACAGAATGGCGTCTGTGAAAGGCATGGAGCGTCTCTCTGTCGTTGTCGGGACTTACGCCTTCCTTCTGACAGACGAAGACTTTAAGAAAAAGCAAAAAAAGAAAAAGAATTGCAGAGATACTCACCACATCATTTGCCTCCTTCGCACCCTCGGGGGTTGTGACTTGAGTGGTTTGGTCGAGTATGTCACCTTCTCTCTTCACAACACGATCGACGACCATGAGCGAAAAGTAGAGTCCCAACCTTTCGAGACGTCCTGGTCCTGTTGGGGCGAGTTTGACGTCTACGTCAATATCCACTTCCGTCTACCTGGCCTGGAGTCGGTAGAGCTTCGTCACTCTCTCCGTCTCCAAGCTGATGAGTCTGAGATCCAGAGGATCCAACCAGTTCCCATCTCCCGTCTCCAAGGCTCAGCACCCATCCATGAGGCGTGTGTGGCATCTGAGTCCTATGACGAATTGATATTTCGTGACCCCTCCCCTGAAGTGAAAGCAGTACTGAACGGCCTCAGACCGATGCAACCTCCCCACAGACTCAGCCGTCACTTTGCGAGGGCACTGGAGTGTTCAGGCAATGTAGACAAGATGTTAATGGACGAAGCTCAGACGAGGCTGAAGAGCGAGAGGGAAAAGTTGCAACTCCACTGGGAAGAGGTGAGGATCTACCTGGACAATCTGGAGAAGGGGTTGTATGGCCCTTATTTCAAGAAATTCACTCCTGCTGAGTTGGCCCTCTTCCGATTGCTGATGGGGAGTGGAGAGGAGGAACAAGGAGGGGGACCTTCCTCCTCCTCCTCCTCCTCTTCGTCTTCCTCTTCTGGGAGACCGGTGCTGTGTCGATACAGTCCTGCTCCCGGTACATGGGGAGGTGCTCCCCCGCCTCCTCAGGCTGCCGCCCCCGGTGTGGGGGGGGACAGCAGCGGTGCGATGGACGTAGATGATGACGAGGGGGACTTTCTGTCTCTCATGAAGGGCTGATGGGTCGGGACTTTGATGGGCTTCGATTATTTTTTGACACTCGGTAGCGTATGTGCTCAGAATTATTTGGTTGATGAAACTGCCCGGCAGCTTTCGTGTATAAGCGCTGACTGACGCTGTAAATATGTGCAAGAAGAAAGGAGAAGGACAGGTGGAAAAGGAAGGAAACTAACAGAAGATCATAGAATTTCTCTGGCTGTCGACTTGATTGCTGAAAACACAACCAGGCACCTTCACAAGTTTTTCCTCATCCCCGCTGGCTTTTCTTTTCTCGACAGGCCTCAATCTCTCTGACAGTCCTTGTCTGAGTCAACAAGAAAAAGGAAACGTCGGGAAAGAATCTGTAAGTGCCCATAAGGGAAAAGAAAACTTTACACCTCTCTCTACACATCTGCCTGCCTACCTGCGCCTGCCTTTATGCGTGTTTATCAGTCTGCGCTTGTTTCTCTCTCGAAATCAACTTGTAGTGTCTGTCCGTCTGTTTGTTCTTGTTCTTGTTTTTTTTTTGTTTCCTTCTGCCTTTCTTTCTTTCTTTCTTTTTGTCTGTCTGTCTGTCTTTCTGTCTATCTGTCTTTCTTTTTTTCTTTCTCTTTGTCTTTCTTTCTTTCTTTCTTTCTTTCTTTCTTTTTTTCTTTCTTTCTTTCTTTCTTTCTTTCTTCCTTCGTTCCTTTCTTTCTTTCTTTCTTTCTTCCTTCGTTCCTTTCTTTCTTTCTTTCTTTCTTTCGTTCTTTCTTTCTTTCTTTCTTTCTTTCGTTCTTTCTTTCTTTCTTTCTTTCTTTCTGTCCTTCCTTCCTATCTTCCTTCCTTCCTTCCTTCCTTCCTTCCTTTCTTTCTTTCTTTCTTTCGTTCTTTCTTTCGTTCTTTCTTTCTTTCTTTCTTTCTTTCTTTCTTCCTTTCTTTCTTCCTTTCGTTCTTTCTTTCTCTTTCTCTCTCTCTCTCTCTGTCTCTCTCTCTCTCTCTCTCTCTCTCTCTCTGCCTTTCTTTCTTTCTTTCTTTCTTTTC
Organism: Chromera velia; assembly: GCA_018398765.1. Lineage (NCBI taxonomy): Eukaryota > Chromeraceae > Chromera > Chromera velia. The sequence continues at coordinate 8,553 of JAHBMJ010002415.1, read as the reverse complement.
TTTCTTTCTTTCCTTCCTTCCTTCCTTCCTCCCTTCATCTTCCTTCCTTCATCTTCCTTCCCTTTTTCCTTCTACTTCCTTCCTTCCTTCCTTCTTTCCCGTCGTCTTTCTCTCTCTCCCTCTTCCTTTCTTCCTCGGTCCCTTTGTTCTTTCCTTCTTCCCTTCCATCCACCCTTGCTTGCGTCGCACCGTCTCCCCCTCCGTCGCGCCAGTCGTCGCACTTGCCCTCTATGTCCCTCTCCTGCTCCATGCACCCATGCAAACCAATGTTTTGAAATCAGAGTGGATTTCTTTAAAAGTTAGAAATGTGGTCTAGATTTCTTAAATGAAATTTCTATTAGGATTAGGATTAGGATTAATGTCCGGAGGATTGGCCTCCCGCCCCAATGCCGAATGTCCGACGTGCGGCTTCCAGGGAAAGCGCCTAGATACATCAGACCTCCCTGGCCGGCCCGCACAGGTCTAGCCTGTGCTGCGAACGGATCACATTGAACAGTCAATCACCTGCGTGTGTATGCGAGAGGGCTCACTCCATTCCAAAGCAGGGTTTGAAAGGGAACGATCCCAGAATTGCAGATGAACGGCTCGAAGCGAGTTCCAAAACCTCCCAACATCCCATCCTCCTCCTTTTTCCCTCCTCTTTTGCTTCCTTTATATCACTCCACACTCTTTTATACTCTTTAATTCTTCCCTCTCTTTCGTTCTCACTTTTCTAAGTCTCCTGATGCAACCTATCTAACTCTCTTCCTAAAGCTTAACTCAAATTGTCTCCCTTTTTTCTTTTCTATTCTCTCACTACCTGTCTTTTCATCATAACGTCTTTCAGAAAGGTATTGACATTCTTATCGGCCTCATTCAAAAGAAAAGAGAATAGAGCGATCTTGTCTACCTTCTCTTTACCACCCACTTTCCATCTGCTGTTATTTGCAGCTCTCTCCTCTCTCCCTTTCACCGAACTCCAACGTGTCATCAAAGCTTACAAGCAGTCTGCCCTCTCTCCATCATGCAGAGGGCATTCAGTCAGCACATAGATTTCATCTTCGACTGTTTGAATATCAAGCAGGTCAACGCAAACCATGCATTTCCTTTCTGTCAATGGGGTCCCTCTACCTCCTTCTGTTGAGAACTTCCTCCTGTTTACCTCCAAGTTTCTCTCTCCCACCCGAAATGCAACCCTTCTTCTGTGGACAGGCCAGGGAGCTATCTTTGTGTAGCAGATGCGACTTCTCCCTATCTTATCTCTATCTAATGAAATGCTTCTGTCTGTATTTTCTCTATTCTTGTTGTTGTGCAGCCACAGATTTAGGCGATTTCCGTTGGATAGAGACGCATGGATAGGATGTATGACGCCTTCTCTCAGCTCTTCCCTCTCGGCCCTTCCTCTTTTCTGCACTGACCTGTCAACTCTTTTTGCAAATGCTTCCTTTTTCCTCGTATACCGGGGGCGAGTGGGGTGCTTTTTGCCCCCCTTTCTGCATAGGAGACCGGCGCTTTTCCGCAAAAAACTCGTTCTCATAATTGGTAAGGAGTTAGAACCTGAAACTTTGTGTAAGAAGACGTTATAATGATAGAAAAAGAACTATGGAACAGATTTTTTATATCATTTCTAGAAACACAGGCTGCCATACAAATTTTATGAGTTTTATACCGTTTTTCTTATTGTTGAAAACCGTTAAAAAATTGCCTAAAACTCATAAAATTTGTATGGCAGCCTATGTTTCTAGAAATGATATAAAAAATCTGTTCTATAGTTCCTTTTCTATCATTTCAACGTCTTCTTACACAAAGTTTCAGCTTCTAACTCCTTACCAATTATGAGAATGAGTTTTTTACGGAAATACGCTGCTTTAGGGGGGCAAAAAGCACCCTACTCGCCCCCGGCATGCGCTCCTCGTAATTTTTTCCTTTTTCAGCGCTTCTATCCACCTTACTATTCTGTCTCTTCTCTCAAAGGAAGGTTGTCTGCCTGCAGCTTCTGGTTCTCTTCCTATCTGGAAGGGATAGCTTCTTGTCTCTGTGAAAAGTGTTTCGACATATTTCTTCAAGTGGGGGAAAAAGTGAAAGGGGTGAAGCTTTCTTCTTCTAAGTTCTGAATCGATTCCTTCCTGTAATGATATATTTCTGCAATATTGTAAACAGATTTTTTTCTTATTTCTACTTATTCTCAAGCACAAGGCAAAGTTGTAATCTAATATGTTGCTGGATCTAGTGCAGGATCAACTTAGACTCTTACAACTTTAAAGCAATTCAGTGTTTAATCCTTTTCAGCAGTCTAGGAGTTTGTTCAGAGCTAGGTTTAGGAAATGTCTGTTTGCCCCGTCATAATGGATTGACACCACTTTCCTCTACTTTTCTCGGTTGTAAGCCTGAAACCAAGTTCGGCAGCCTGTCTATGGTTTTCGATCCCTAGTGAAAAAAGGTTGAACCTCGAGCCCCCTCCCAATTTGACTACAGGCTGATCGATGGGGAAAAGCTAGCTAGAAAAACGCCAAGGGGGGGGGGCCGGGGGTCTGACCTGGGGTCAGACCTGCTTCGCCATGCACCCCGTGGTGAAAATCTTTTAGTGCGCCGCGGCCGCCACTGCATGCATGCGCATGGAACTGACGTCGACGTCTCTTCGACGCGTCTTCTCTTGTCGTCACACTCTTCTGCATGCACTGACACTGTGCCCAACTCCCACGAAGTAGCCAGTGTGCCAAAGTGAAGCAAAGAAAGCAGGTTCTTTTTTCTGCATCGTTGGGTCTGCACTGAACGCGTGTTGGTCTTGCGGCCCTCCGCACTCTCTTTTCTCGTCCGCTGAACGATTTGAAGTCGCAGAGTTTTTGCCTTCTCTCTGACAGACTGCAATCGCGAGCCCTCGTAAAAGAGAATGTCTAGACACGCAACCACTGCAAGGCGCTCCCCTGCAGGTCCGTAATCTTTGCACATTTCCTCCCCTTGGTACGAGGAGTTGCGAAGCGTCTGCCCTTTTTTTTTTCTTCGTGAAAAATTCGCCACCTCCACTCTCCTTTCCCTCCTTCACTCCTCGTTCGCAGGTGGGGCGCATTCGGAAAGTGCCGGAAAGGAAACTGCGGAGAGGAAAGACAACGAGCTCTGTATCCTATTCGACCACGCTTGCCCGTCCGCAGAGGTGCGTGCGTGTCTCTCCGTCTTCCACCTGCTCTTCAGTCACTGTCTACTTCTGTCTACATCTGCCGTCTCGCGCTGACTGACCGTTTGAAATTTGATTTTGAAACGGATTCGCAATCAAGAGTCTTACTCGGCTGCTTTCTGCTGCAGGCAATATCCGAGCTGGCGTCCGACAAGGACGGCTTTGGCTCGGCATGGCTCCTGCTCGAGTTCATCAAAAAGGTCAGCGGTCGGGAGAGTTTCGTGGTTTTTCTAGGAGTCTTGTTTTCAATTTGAAGAGTGTTGGTACCAGACTGGAAAAAGCCTTTGCTCGAAGGAATTGAAGAAGATGTGTAATTTGTGCCTGTCCGTCTGCATGCAGGGACGCTCCAAGCTGCCAATTGGGAGCCTCGATCTTTCGGGTGAGTGCAGGAAGGTGCCTTAAGAGTTTTCGGCTTTCTTTGGTTTAATCTTGATTTCTGACCACGCAATTTTCAGTTGAGAAGGGTGAAGGAAAGGAACAGGGTCTTTGTTTGGGAAGGAGGGCAACGTGTGTCTTCCCCTGCTCCTCGAAGTTTAACTAGGCCTACCTTTCTCGAGCTGGCAGGGAGACAGAACGCGCCGCAACCCGTTGTTCCTGACACTTTTGCAGTCAAGTGCGCATGTGCCTTCGGTAATGGCGCCATCTCAGTTCCTTTCTAATATTGTGGTAACCGTGCCTTACCTCTTGCTCTCGCTTCCTCTCGCCCCCTGTGTCTGCGTGAGCGTCTATCTGACGGTTTTCCCCCAATGCCCCTCCCGCGTCTATAGGGATAGATGCGCATCGACAAATGCATTTGCCTCTGCAGACTTCTCTCTCAGTGCAAGCAAGCTGAGGCTCCTTCTGACCTCCATTCCCTCGGGGCCTAGTATTCTGGAGACTCTCAAATGCGGTCAGGGGCGGACAGCTGTTCTTTTTTGCAGTCTCAGACCCACCATGTACGGTGTGTAGGAGACCCGACAGGCTTTCAAAAAGGAAGGATGGTAGCAAAAGACACCAAGAAAGAGAAAACGGCACGCAAACTGCAGATGAGTGCGCGATTCGGCTTTTGCTTACAGAGTTCCGTGCATCTCCTCTCTGCAGGTCCTCATGTCTGCAAGGATGCCTGCCTGCCCGTGCTCCTCGACTTCCTCCGGGGACTCCAAGCGGGGGGGACAGGAGGACGGGAGCCGTCGGTCTGTCTGAAGACTCTCAACCTTGCCAGTCAGTAGTCTGAGTGTCTTGCTCGACTGGCCTCACGGACAGGCAGTGGGGTTTGATATGTGAATGGGCTTCCTCAGAGACATGCACAGAGAGAGAAGGTGCATTGATGGCCAGTGAGTGAGTGAGTGAGTGCGTGAGTGAGTGAGTGAGTGAATGAGTCAGTGCGTGAGTGAATGAGTCAGTGCGTGAGTGAGTGAGTGCGTGAGTGAATGAGTGAGTGCGTGAGTGAGTGAGTGCGTGAGTGAATGAGTGAGTGAGTCCGTGAGTGAGTGAGTAAGTGCGTGAGTGAATGAGTGAGTGAGTGAGTGAGTGAGTGCGTGAGTGAATGAGTGAGTGCGTGAGTGAGTGAGTGCGTGAGTGAGTGAGTGAGTGAGTGCGTGAGTGAGTGAGTGAGTGCGTGAGTGAGTGAGTGAGTGAGTGAGTGAGTGAGTGCGTGAGTGAGTGAGTGAGTGAGTGAGTGCGTGAGTGAATGAGTGAGTGCGTGAGTGAGTGAGTGAGTGAGTGAATGAATGCGTGAGTGAGTGCGTGAGTGAGTGAGTGAGTGAGTGAGTGAGTGGGTGAGTGAGTGAGTGAGTGAGTGAGAGGCCCTGAATTCCTCCGATGATGTCTACAGACTCGCTCTGTGGAACGGCGAACAAACCTGAAGCTTGAGAGAGACGTGTTTGTAAGCGAGGAGACTGAAACAAGATTCTGCCCCTACTGTTGCAGAATGCGATCTGAATCAAGCGACTCGTGGCATCTTTGACCTGCTGCCTTCTTCTCTGGAACATATGGACTTGAGTGGTCAGTCAGTCAGTCAGGCTTTTTGGCAGAGAGAGAGTGCTAATGCGAATGTCTGGATGCCAAGAAAGAGAAACGCTGGGGCAAGACCCCTCTCTCCTCTGGTACCATCTCTCCTGGATTGTTTTTTCAACTCTCGCACATTGCACTGGTTGTGTGTCTCCCTGTTTTCTTGCCTGCCAACCGTCTGCCTCTTCGCCATTTTTCCCATATCTCCCTTCTTTTGCTTGTTTTTCCGTCCCCGTCAGGATCTCCGCACACACAAATGAAGCTCTGCTTGCGTCTGGTTCTCTGAGAATGGAAAGAAAAGAAAGAAAGCATGTCCGTGAAGCTCATACACTTTTCTGTTCATGATTTTACATCATTCCGTCAATCAAGGGAAACATATTTGAAGAACAAAGATTCACCTTCTGCCTCTGCATAATGGGTGCGATTCTCCGTGTGAACGCATACCGTGTTTCTTTGTCTTCTTCTTTGGTACGTGATCTTCCGTCGTAATTTGTCGAATGGGCCTATCTTCGTGCTCACGGGACGCCAGATATTGCTCTCATCTTTTTTTCTTTATGAAATCCTTCTTTCTTTGTTTCTTTTCTTTTCAACTGTATGCGTCTGTAGAGACCTGGTCTATCTTCTGATATGGTCCCCCACTCTCTTCAGGCAACCGTCTCCGCTGCTCGTCGATGGAAGTGCTTGGCGCTGTCCTCTCATCGGGGGGGCTCCCGCGCCTTCTGAGCCTTGACTTGAGTGACAACCCTCTGAGCCCTTCAGGGCTGAAGGCGTTTGCGAGGGGCCTTTCTTCGTCTCCGCAGTCACTCCCCCTACAGTCCCTCAAACTTGTTTGCACAAAGGCCAAAGCAGAGGGTGTGGAAGCGTTTGCAGAAGCACTGAAAGAAAAGAAGACGGCCTCTCTGCAGATCCTCGACCTTGAGGGAAATTGTATGAGGCCGGCGGGAGTGAAGCACTTGGCCTCTGCAGTCAATGCAGAGGCTGTGCCTCACTTGAGAGTGCTGGTGCTGAAGAAGAATGAGCTGGTTAATGTGACACATCAGCAGAAAGACTATGCCCCGACTTCAGAACTTCTCACCACAAATGTGTTGAAGGAGTTGGAGGAGCTTGACTTGAGTCAAAATCGTTTGTCTGAATTCCAAGGGTTTTTCCACTTGACGGTCCCAGGTCGTTTCCCCAAACTCCGAAAGCTCAACCTTTGGGGGGGGAAGGGGGGATGTCTATCGCGTATGAGCTCTGAGCAGTTGACCAGGTTTGCAACTGGTTTGGAGGTGGGGGGGTTGCCGTCTCTTCAAGAGCTGGTCATCCCTTACGGGGGACTTACAGATATTCCGAATGCAGGGGGGGTCGTTGCTCTTGCCAATGCCCTCAGTACTGGGCATCTGGCTGACTTGAGGGGTTTAGAGATCCCTGTTCGCCGCGACATGACAAGTGGGGCGTTTGCGGGGCTCTGTCGCAGCCTTGCAGCAGGCAAGACATCACTCCTGCAGACCCTAGATCTTTCAGTGTATGCGCGAAATACAAGGGAGGGGGTTGGGAACCTTGCTGAAGGCATTCGAGGGGGGAAGTTGCGCTCGTTGGTAAGTCTCAGGCTGGCCGCTTCCCGCATCACTCCGTCCCTCTTGAGCGGAAATTCGGTGTGCGCTCTGGGGCTGGCGCTGGGTGGTGGGGGGTGTCCGGGCCTGCAGACGCTCCGTCTAGCATGGAAGGAGGAAGGGGATGAAGGGGTGGGGGGACTGGCGGAGGGTTTGGGTGGGGGGCGTTTGTCGTCTCTTCGGGATCTCTCTTTGGAAGTGAGATCTGGGGAGGAGGGTGGGGGGGATGGATACAAAGCTTTGGGGGAGGTTTTGGGGACTGGTAAGGTCCCCTCCCTCCGGGATGTCAGTCTCACATGGTGGTGCAAGCAGAGCTTTCGTTCTCTCTGTGAGGGTCTCTCTCGAGGGAGGGTTGACCATCCAACAATGATAGACGTTGGTTTGTGGGGAGACAAGCTGCATTTTGGTTTGACATGCCTGGCAGAGGTCATTCGAGCAGGCAAGTTGTCGGGGTTGCGGAAATTTGAGCAGCATGGCAGCGGGGTGCTCAGCCGAGAGGGAGGAGCAGCGTTTGGAGAGGCCCTCACACATGGAAATGCGTCCCTAGCCTCTCTGAAGGAAATTATTTTTCATCAAGAAACGGAGGAAGGAATTACGGGTTTGTTGTCGGGCCTCTCCAGAGGTCCGGGCAGTCTGCCCGCCTTCCGCTTCCTCCATTGTTTCGGCCGATGTACCCTCCCAACACAAAGTGTTCAGTCTCTGTCCGCTCTTGTCAGTGCAGGCACAGTCCCTTCCCTCAGCGAGCTGAGAGTGGACTTGTCGGGGATCGGGCAGGAGGCGATGCAGGCTTTTGCAGCCGCCCTCGGTTCTCCCCAAGTCTCTGCACTGCGACGGCTTGACGTCGCCGTCTTTCGCGGCATCGCCCCTGAAAGTGCCGCTGTGCAGGTTGGGATGTTCTCAGGTGCGCTGAGCTCTGGGCACCTCCGCAGGTTGGAAGAACTTTGTGTGAAGGGTCTTCGCGTGGTTGAAGAGGTCCGTGCGTTGTGTGTGGGGTTGGGCAGTGGGAGGTTGCCTTCCCTCCACTTGCTCCGACTCTTATTTTGCAGGTTGGGGCCTGACGGGGGAAGGGCTCTGTCAGAGGTTTTGATTGCAGAGAAGGCTGCCCTCCTTGAGGACGCTCGATGTAAAGTGCTCAGGGCTCACAGACGGAGGGGTGACGGCACATACAGAGGGGTGGATGAGCCGCCCCCCCCCTCCCCTCGAAGATCTGGACCTATCGAGAAATCTGCTGACGGGGAGAGTTGTAGACCCCCTTATGACCCTGCTACGGTCAGGGCGGATGTCCTCATTGCACACCCTGTCTCTTTGCGGACCAAATTGCGGTAATGATGGTCTAGATGAAGGATCAAGACTGTTGTCCCATACAGTCTTGAATATGGGGTAAAATCAATCAGATTGATCGAGAAGTCAGTTTTTTTACTGCCTGACAAAATTTGTCAGAAAAAGTCCTTAAAAAGGAATGAGACCTTCAAAGCATGTGTTAATTTTTAGGTTAATTTGTTGTTGGGATTTCTCCCTGGGCCGCTTTCCGGGGCCGTTGGCAGTAGGCCGCGCGCGCATAGAGAGGCGTGATGCCGTCGATGCAGAGAGGTGAATGCACTCATGAAGAGAATCCCTCAGAAGAGCAAGGAAAGCATGGCAAAGGAAAAATTCAATGATCGCATCATTCATGATGTGCTTTTCTTGCCTGGCGGTAAGCCTGCCTCTGTGATTGTCGATTCTGCGTCTGGCCGTGTGTCTGGAATGATTCTTCCCTCGAAAGGAAAGGCTGCCCGTCATCTGACTGCTTGGTGTCGGAAGTGGGAGAGACTGGCTGAGAAA
>JAHBMJ010002414.1:5801-18863 GCA_018398765.1 Chromera velia | reverse complement strand
AGAGACAGAGGCGTCAGGAGGGAGAGGGGACTCTGCGTCCCTGGCGTCCCAACAGAGCTGGGAGTCTTACTTGAAGTACGAGGTCATGTCCCTCTTGTCTTCTCCTCCTTCTTTGACTGCAAAAAGGCCTACCACCACCGCCATGTTTGTTGTAAATTTTCTCTGCTCGGGTCGAATAAAAATTCTGTCGTGATCTCTCTGGTCGCCTTACTGCTCCACACATGCACACATGCACACATGCACACATGCACGGGAGAAAGAGAGAGAGAGAGAGAGAAAGCGAGAGAGAGAAAGTCAAGAAGACAGAAAAAAAGAGAGAAAGGGGACATTTCACACCAGAAAAGAGGCAGAGAGGAAGACCGCACGTGCGCTCTAGACGGTCGCAGAGAGAGGACATACACAGATTCGTACAAACACACAGTCAGTCAGTTAGACAGACAGACAGACAGACAGACAGACATCCAGATCGACTTGGACAGACGAGCGAACGCAGAGGCCATCGACGACGACGTACAAAAACTGTGCCTCTTGTCTTCTCCTCCTTCTTTGACTGCAAAAAGGCCTACCACCACCGCCATGTTTGTTGTAAATTTTCTCTGCTCGGGTCGAATAAAAATTCTGTCGTGATCTCTCTGGTCGCCTTACTGCTCCCTTGTGGCTGTCAATACCTTTTCTCATATATCCGTGGATGTCGGTTTGTAATGAACTCATGTGATACGATGCGAGGATGCAGGTGCTGTCTGATGACCTCCCTCCTCTCTGTCATTGTCGCGGGTGTGATTGCCTGTTCGGTTTGCTCTCGTTTGATGGCTTTGGCAACTGAGAAGGAGAAGGCGCTCTCGCAGCCTCTCCATGGAGACGGCTCGTGTGCTTCTGTCGAAGGGAGGCCTGGAGAGTCTCTCGGAGACTGCCTGATACAGAGAGCGGAGAGTGAAACTAAGACGGAAAAGGACCTTTACGGGCGGCTTCGACATGGAGGTACCTCTTCCCTCTCTACATCGGGAGCCAGCATTCCTCCCCAGGCACACTGGCGCACAGACTGATTTGAGTAGATTCAAAGACCAAAGGGATTTCAGAAGAGATGGACGGAAATAATGTGACTGCAACTAGGGCTGAAAGGAGAAAGAAAGAGGACAAAGATAAAGTAGAAAGCTCAGTTGTTTATGGAACGCGAAAAGAAAAGTTTTAAGAAAACAAAGAGAACGACTATTAGACGTTAGGCCGACCACGCTTATACCTGGAGATCGAGGCTATCATCAAGCCACCAAAGTTGAATTATTGTCATGGTGGCTAGCATGGTGGTTGTGAGAAATAAACCAAAACAAACAATTGTATTCAAATTAAAGTCGTTTAGCCTCATGTCCTAGCTCACGTCCCAAATATGTATTTAAAAATAATGTTTTATTCTATTTTACTTTTTTGAAAATCATGCATATGTTTTGTGCAACAATATTATGCAAGGTCTGACATAGTCTAGCAGGGCAATTTTGAGTCTTTGTTATACAACTGACTTTTGAAAAAATATTTCTAACTTAGTAGAATAATTATAGATTTTTACTACGATTTCTAGTACTACTAGAAGACTGTTACTTCCTTATCATGCCTTGTATATCGACCTTTTGGGAATTACCCTGTACTGGACCCTCTATCAATAACGTCTTTTATCTTCGTTTTCTTCTTCAGGACGGTTTGCGGATATTGCTTTTGGAGGAATGGTGTCGTCAGCAACGCGGCAGCGAGAACTTTTGAGCATTGGAGGTAGAGGTAAAAAGAGCAGAGACGGGGGTAGGGGGGGTGCCATAAGAGAGACTGTGGATTTGTCTAGAATTATTGCACACTTATTGTTAGACACAAAAGTGTGTAACAAGAGGGAGGTCAGGGGTAATTGTTACATATTTAACTTTGTGTAACACTGAAAATTTAAATTGGTGTAATGAAGGTTTGGGTTCGAGACTCTAATTTAAAGGGATAAATGAAAGTAAATGAAAGACAACTGTACGTTACCATAGACAGATACGAAACTTTAGATCTAATTGCTAGGTTAGTCTTGGTTACCTCAGGGCCCTGACATTACAAGCCATTTGAAAGCAGAACTTTCAAACTTATCCACATGAGCGGCACGGCACGGCACGCCAGAGTGAAAAAAAATTTCAAGCAACTTATAGTGTCAGGGAGGTAGCCTTGGTTTCGCGATCGAAAACATACTTCTTCAAATTCTTGGGATTGACTTTGAGAAATTTTGAGAACTCTTTGAGAAACGTAGAGAAACGGGTGTAAACGGGTGCCAGTGGATGCATGGTTTTTAATAGGGATGGTTGCATCATGCGTGACACGTACCACGCACGCGGGTTGGACCCGCGGGTCAAGGTCCGCCCGGCGGCGGGCCGCGCGCGCTTGCCCGGGATTTGCATGCTCACAAAAAAAGTTGTGAACCGCGGAGACGCGAGAAGGAAGGAAATTCGGTGTAAGAAGGGACTTTCCTCAATGATTTGCAGCGAACTTAGCTCCCTGTCGAACGATCGCGAAGTTTTCATTCAGTGTCGGAGATCGACAGGTACTCGTACACGTACGCTGTTCTTCCTTTGTTGTTCTTTTGCTGTGTATCGCAGATCTGGCGACTGAGTCTGTGTCGTGTGTTTCTTAATTGGAGAGTCGAAAGCACGTGTGCTAAGAAAAAATACTGCCCTTCTGTTTTCTTCGTCTCCTTTCTCGCAATTGGAGTCTGTCCTTGCCCTCATTTTCGTTTCTTTGGCTCATTTCCACACGCTCTGTTACCTGGTTTTTCGTTCACACACAGGGGAAAAGAGAGTGAGGGAAGGAAAAGATGAGCAGACAGCCTGCAGTTCGTGGGTCGAAACGTCAACCAATGGGAGGGGGAGGGGGGTCTGGAGACTCCTACTATGCCTCCCATCGATCTAGAGAGACAGAGGCGTCAGGAGGGAGAGGGGACTCTGCGTCCCTGGCGTCCCAACAGAGCTGGGAGTCTTACTTGAAGTACGAGGTCATGTCAGAAAGGGAACATGAGTTCGACGGATCGAGCAAGGTCTATAAAGTCACTTTGAGTGTGTCAGGTGAGAGGGAGAGGGGCAAAGCTTGTACGGATTGAAACAGGCATTAGGGTTCTGACTGTCTGTGTGTTTGTACGGATTGAAACAGGCATTAGGGTTCTGACTGTCTGTATGTTTGTACGGATTGAAACAGGCATTAGGGTTCTGACTGTCTGCGTGTTTGTGCGAATCTCTCTGTGTGTGTACGTACAGGTAAAAGGTTCACCGATGACTCGTTGATGCGATTAGTTGATTGGATGGAAGACATGGTGGCACAACGCAAATCGACGACTGAAAAGTTCCTCATGCACGTGCACATCGATGACAACCGTCTGACCAGCGTCGGATTCGGACGACTGATGGTCCGTTCGTTAGTTCGTTTGTCTCTCGGCTGGACCCTCCTTCCTTTCTTTCCTTCCTTCCTTCCCCTTCATTCCTCCCTGCCTTTCTTCCTTCCCTCCCTTGTTTCCCGTCCTTACCTCTCTTTCACCTTTCTTCTTTTCGCTCTCCTTCCTCCAGTCCCTTCTTTCTTGCTCTTTCTTCCTTCCGGACTCCTTTCTTTCTGTGTTTTCTCTTTTTTGTTCTCTTCCAATTCGAACGATTGCCTGACGATCGCCATGCCAGAGTGAGTTGCGGAGAGAAATGAGCTGAGTGAAGCCGGTCTCTCTTGGCCGTATTTGTAGTATTGTTTTCCCCCTTTTCTTCTTCCTTTTTTCTTTTCTTAAGGGCGCGCTGACGGAGTCGCCTTTCTTTTCCTTTTTCTTCTGCTTTCTCCGCTCTGATCCAGCCCTATCCGAAGGTAACCTTGTAGTCCTTTGGGTTTCCTCCTTCAGGGTCGTCCTTCGGGGTGCTTACACCTTGAGTGTTGCCAAGCTGCTCATATTCCCTGGCCCGTACTGTTCTGCTTGTGTGCGTGCGTGTCGATGGATGCTGCCTGTCTGCCTACAGGGCTGGATCAAATCTGTCTCGAAGAAGCTGATCCTGAAACACCTGAGAGCGTACAAGAATGAAATTTGTGACCAAGGTCAGCTGCAGAAGGTTGTAGATGCCTGTGCGTATGAGTGAGCGGGTACGGTTGTGTAAGCATGCGCTTGCGTGCGTATGGGTGCGCGTGTTTTTTTCTGCCGCCATCTGTCTGTCTGTCTGTCTGTCTCTCCGCCGTTCATTGGTCTGACCCAGAAGAGTGGAAGGGCAGGCAGGGAAGAACGAAGACATCCCATCTGAACATATGGCAAGCACAGAGACACGCAATCGAGAGCTTCATTGTTCCAGCGGTCGTGTGTCATCTGTCTGGATTCTCCCGATTTCCTCTCTTTCTCTTCCGCTTGCCAACAGCAACCAAGGGCAGATAGACAGGTACATAGATACATAAGAAGATAGATAGATAACCAGCAAACAAGAGAAGAAGGAGGGAGGGACCAAGCAGAGATGGGAGAGGAGAGCGGAGAGACAGAGAGAGAGAGAGACTCTGGGCGGGGCAGAAGGATCGAGAAAAAAAAAAGAAGAGAATTTCAAAGAAAAGGTACAGAAGAGCTAGGACGGAAAGAAAGATGAAGGAACGCTCTCCATTCAAGAACAAGAGTTTCTGGCCTGGCACACCGTTAGGTACGAAGCCGCGAGATACAAAGTACAACCTTTTCTTGACAGAAGCTCCCTAGCTCGGTGGCTGTTCGGTCATGCAGCGACCGTCACGGAGCTTGTGACGGTTTTCTTGTTGATTCGATTATTCCTACTGCGTTCGGGCAGGAAGGGGGTCTCCGTGCACACTGTGTTTTTGAGCGAGGCGAATCGATTGTTCGGTTTGTCCGTCCGCCTGTAGCTGTCTAGCTGTCTGTCGGTGTGTTTGCTCGTGGGTGCTGGCTGTGTTGCCTTGATTCGAATACTCGCTCCCTCAGGCGTTCGCGCGATGGAATGAGAATCGGTAGAGGTGGCGGTGCCGCTGTAAGAGAAAGAGTCTGCCCGTCTATTGTTGCAACAATGTGTGTTGGCCGTGTTGCCCTGACTCCTAGGTGCCTGATCGAGGTTGCAACAGACAGATCTCTCAGGTGAATGGACTTACTTGAGTCGGGTGGCGCGTTTGCCGCTGTGAGCGAAGAAAGAGAGGAAGAGTTTGCCCAATGTCTTTTCGTGTGTTGGTTGAGTTGCCTGGGGTCGCTGTTGGGTATGCTTCAGTGAATCAAGGTGGCGGAGCCGCTGAACGTGATTGCAAGTGTCGGTGGGGGGTGGAGGAGGCGTGTGCTGTGTGTGTTTGTTTTTTGTTTGTCTGGTGCCGGAGAGAAGCCCCTGACCGACCGGATGAGCAGGACAACAAGAAGGTGCACACCAGCAGGCAGGCAGGAAGGAGGGTAGTCTCAGCTAGAGATAGAGACTGCCTGCCTTTCTGTCCGTTCAACTTTGCCTCGCTGGTTGTGTACGGAGGCCATGAGAGATCATTTTGGCTTAACCGATGGAGAGAGCGAAAGAGAAACAGAAAGGGAGAAAAGAGGATAATGGAAAAAGAGAGTGAGGAAAAACAAAAACGAACAAGGTCTTTAACAGAATGTAGCTTCATCTCTCTCTTTGATCTGTCTGGATGCAGGTGTGATGGCTCTAGGGGATTTGATCATGAAGCAGAACTCTCCTGTTGAAGAGATCCATCTGTCTCACAACAGAGTGACACCAAAAGGGGCAAGAGCTCTGTGGGACGCCATTCTGACCTCTCGGGTGGGTTCGTGGGTGGGTGAATGAAGGCATGATGATGGAGGGGTGGTAAAATTGTCTGCAGTGGGTGTTTTCGTTTTTATTGTTTCTTTCTTTGTTTGTTTGTTTGTTTGTTTGTTTGTTTATCTTTCTTTTTTTCTTTCTGTGTGGTCTCTTGCGGATTGCTTCTTCTCTCACGGCTGACGAACTTACGCGTTTGCATTCACCTCCTCCTATTTTTCCTTGCAAGACAAACAGAAATGAGATTGAACACGTGACTTCTGCCTTTTTCTTTCTTTCTTTCTTTCTTTCTTTTCTTTCTTTCGTTCTTTCGTTCTTTCGTTCTTTCTTTTCTTTCTTTCTTTCTTTTTTTTTTTTTTCTTTCTTTCTTTCTTTCTTTCTTTCTTTCTTTTCTTTCTTCCTTCCTTCCTTCCTCCCTTCCTTCCATCTATCTATCTATCTTTGTTTGTTTGTTTCAGGACGAGGACGGTCACAGCGTGTACCCAAAGAGAGTGAACGGACAGAACAGCTACCGGACCGTCCCCGTGTGGCTCCGCATGGAGTACAACTCCATTCCCGACCCTAGAAGTCAGTCTGTCATTCTGTCATTCTGCTGTCATACAGTCGGCAGTCTGCTTGTCAGTCACTGCATTCACTGAGACTTTCCGGAATTGGTTCTCTGCTTTTCTGTTTCATCGCGCTGCTCATTCGCTCGTCGATTTGTCTATTCATGCATTGACTTCTGTTTGTGTATTTTGGGTGTTCTTCGTCTGTCTCTCACTGTTGTTTCTTTCAAGACTGGCTGGCTGCGTAGAGACCGATAGAGAGAGAGGCCACGTCATTTCTTTCAGCCTGAATCTGCCGACTCCATGCCCTCAAGGCCACACGTGTGTGTTGAACTATCTCTCTCTCTCTCTCTCTCTCTCTCTCTGTGTGTGTGTGTGTGTGTGCGTGTGTGTGTGTGTGCGTGTGTGTGTGTGTGTGTGTGTGTGTGTGCCTGCCTGCTTGTGTGCTTGCAGGTCTTGTGGAGAGTGTGCCGAATTGGAAATCCGTTTTCTGTTTCGCTGAAAGGTAAGTGACAAGAAGAGAGGGAAGGAAGGAGAGGAGGGGGGAACTGAGAGAACGACATGAGTGCCTGTGGGCAGCAAGCGACGAAACATGGAAGGAAACAAGAGGAGACAAAATAAAAAAAACACAGAGGATGGGGTCCGCCCTTTTCGGAAATATTCTGGCGTGCACATGCATCTGTCTGACATGCTTCCTTGCCACGTCTGCATGTGTGAAACTGTCCGTTTTTCGCTTCTCTCGCCCGCACGTCTTTATTTTCTTCGGTATGTTTTTAGAGCCTCCTTTAGTGGTATTACTGTGCCCGTTTCGGTTTCCATTTATGCCTCCATTGCAACAGAGAGGAAAGAAAGAAAGAAAGCGATCAGGCAGTCTGCTGCAGTCAGTGCAAGGGGATCACGTTGCCGGAATCATTTCGGGGAGGGCGGATGAAAGGCACCGGGCAGGAAGAAAGTGCACACAGAGCATGTGCATCAAGTGGACAGGAAAGATGTTTGTCTGGTATATTTGAACGGTGCAGGAACCATGCAAGGCAGGCTGGACACAACTGCGCCCCTTTTCGTTGCAACAGGAAGAGCAATGACGCCGTGGTGAGTTAGGAAGGGAGTGAATGAGCTTTTCTTTTTTTAGGTCGAACATTTTCCTTTGTTCGTCCGATCCTGGTTGTTGTTCTTTTGTCACGTCTTTCGCCTTCTCCTTTTTCTTCGTGAAGTCATTTTCTTCGTGAAGTCACAGAGAGCGTCAGAGAGGTGTCTGCCTTTCGGAATTCCCTCTCTTCTGCTTGCACCGTCCTCCTCTCCTGTTTCACATTCTTCGCTTTCCCTCCCTCCCTCCCTCCCTCCCTCCCTCTGTGTGCAGATTCATCTATTTTCGTTCAATCAGCAAGATCGACAGTATGGGGCCAGAGAGGTCGGGGCCAATGTCGCGACTGGTGCGTCCACCGCCGCGGCAGACGCGGGCGCCGGGAGGGCAGCAGCAGCGTTGGCAGGAGGGGGGGGGGGGAATGAGATCGGCACTGCGGGGCAGATCACGAGGGCACCGGGGGGGCAGCCGGCGCAGACGACTTCCTTGTGGGCCCCAGTCGCAGCGTCTGGTCCTCAAATTGGCGCTCGGGTTGTTGAGACTCAGCAGGCAAAGGGAGCAGCAGCGGGAGGGGGGGGAGGGGGGGCGCCTGCAGCGGCTACGGGCGCCGGGGGTAAGCAGGTGGGTAATGCTGTATCCGGTTCAACGACTTGGGACTTTCGCACAGGGGGGCGGCCCCCGAACCAGGCGGCCACTCAGCATCAGCAGCAGAACGGTGCGAGTGGGAGCAGGAGTGGCGTCTCGCCGTCTCCTTCCCCGGCACCTGTGTTGGTTGATGCGGAGGTGGAGGGGCAGGGAGAAGAAGACGATTTGGATCGTCGTGTGCAAAAGGGTTTCAACGGATTTGACCTCCGGAGATTTGCAGAGAAACTTCAGCAGGCAAAGGAGGAAAGATTGAGGAAGAAGAAGAGAGGGGGGCCAACCGGCCATATCGGCCAAGCTCCGGTGTTTCCCTTTTACGTCTTCCTTGATCAGTCTGCGTTGAATGACATGAGGGAACTTCGGAAGGGAAAGAGACTACAGCCGCTCTCGTTCCCGGGGCTCTTGGCTCTCGACGCAGAGGGTCTCGTTTTGTCAGTCAGTCAGGCAGGCAGTAAACAGAAATGAATAGTTGGATAAGGAAAGTGCTCTTTGTGGTTTTGTTTGAAGTTAGCAAGATAAAGAAGCCAGCATTTGATTCAGACGGTAAAGCAAACATCCTATTGGAGTTTTTTCTTTTTTCTTCTCTCTCACAATGACTGAACACTTCCGTTTTTCCCGTCGCGTCGTTACTCCAAGTCAGGCGGAGCGGGGTCGCTCGTGAGGGTGAGGCAAGGGTGCTTTTTGCTTTTCGCGCCCCTTATCAAGCGTCTTTTTCTCATTATTCTTGTCATGCGTTTCCTTTTTGTTCTTCTCTGCCGTCCTTCCCCCCCTCCCCCAAGTACTCATCTTTCCGTTGTTTTGCCTCTCGGAACGTCCCTTTCCCCTCTTTCTTTCTTACTTACTTACTTTCTTTCTTTCTTTTCTTTCTTTCTCTCTTCTCTCTTTGCAGCAAGGCCCACCAGGAAGAAGACGACACCAACAGGGTCACCTTCGTTATTATGGCTCACGACAAGCAGGTAACTCTCTTGCGTACTTTCGTGATTGATTCTTTGAGATAGAGATGTCTGCCTGCTGGAGGGCACTCATAGAGGCCCTTCAGAGTTTTGTTCTGAGGGAGACACACACACACACACACACAGAGAGAGAGAGAGAGAGAGTTGAGGCAATCAGGCAGACAGGGAAGCAGCTGGCCAGCTGGACAGGGAACGACATGAAAAGACGGCAAGCAAGATGGGTATGATGAAAGCAAAGCACTCCAGGCAGACACTGACTGAACGCCCCCCCCCCCGTTTCCTCATCACTCTCTCCGTCACTTTGGAGTTTGCGTGTCTGCATGCCAGAGTCTGTAGAGACAAGATGCAGTTGTGAAAAGGAAGGAGCAACCACGTGACACTTCTTGAAGAGAATACAGAGAAGGTTGATGCATCAACGTAGGTATTTAGAAAGAAAGAAAGAAAAATGGCAAGCAAGAACAATTCCTGTCCCCACCCATGCAGGAAATGATTGAAAGAGCAGCGAAGAGCCAGATGAAGCCGAAGGTAGAAGAACTTTTCGGGGTACGTCAGTTACGGTCCTTCTGTCTGTGTCCCTTTTCTTTTAGTCTGTTGTCTTTTCCCATTTTTCTCACTTCCCCGGTTTCTTCCCTGCGTCCGGAAGGTCATTTCTCCGTTTGTGTCAAATTGCCTTGATGCTTCTCGGTGGCCCCTCCAGTTGGTTCTTCTCTCTCACAGACTGAGATTTGTCTCTTCATTTGACCTGGCGAATGACTCTCTTCTTTGACTTTTCTGAATTCTTTGGTGCTGTGAAGGACTGGATATAGAAAGTGGACTCGGAAAAAAACAGATTAAAACCTTTTCTCAGTGTTTCTTTGGACTGGTGTGCATTCAGAGAAGCCTTTTAGCTCGGCTCTTTTCTCCCTCCTCTTCTGTTGCCCCCCTCTCCCCCCCCCTCCTGCAGGCCCACGGTCTCATCGGAGAGCTCGAGAAGAATAACCTGATCGAACACAATGAGGCCAACACCAAGGTGTTGTTCCTGACAGACGAGGAGTGCCAGATGGTCAGTCAGTCAGTCAGTGCATTCATACACAAAAAGAAAGAAAGGTGTTGTTCCTCACAGACGAGGAGTGCCAGATGGTCAGTCAGTCAGTCAGTCAGTCAGTCAGTTCAGGGGGGGGCGGTGGGGTGTTTTGGTGGGCTAATTTGATCTCCATCAATCAATGAAGGAAAAAGAGCTGGTGATTTGGGCACCTCGTAAGGAAATTCCGAGGCTCAAAACGGTCATGCGCACACGGGAGAGACACAAAAGAAGGAAGGGGGGGGGGGGGAAATGTCTGCTTGATCTGCACGCACTCTCTAGTTTTTTTTTGTTCTGCCATTGGCTTCAATGGGCTCTCACCTGCATGTTCTCTTCTGTTGCTTTCTTTCCTTCTCGATTTTCCCTTTCTTCCTTGGTGACCGCTGACTGCGTATGCATGTGTTATGTGCTTTTGCTATGTTTTCTTTCTGTTCTTCAGGCGAAAGGATCGCGGTTCAATTTGTCGACTTCGGTTGTGCGATCAGTCGATTACGCTTTTGCTTGGTCAGCCTTCCCTTAGGACTCTCTCTCTGTCGTCTCTTTACTGTTGTTGGATGGGGGAGAGTTTCGAGAGGAAGGAGAGAAAGAAAGAGAGGGCATCTTCATTTTTTCTTTTCAGATTTGCCGATGCGGAGTGTTTCATGTCAGTAGCAGTCATTCCGCCATCAGCTTCTTCAATCATGCATTCACCTAGTTACTCTCACTCATCTCATCTCGCTAGTCTGAAGAGAGAGAAGCCGTCCTTCTTCCTTCCATCTTTCTTTCCGATGCGTTGCTGTTCCTTTCCTCCCTTCCTCTGTCCCTCCCGGTCTGCGTGTGTCTCTCAACTCAATTAAGAGAGGATCTGTCTCTCTTTTTTCTCCTTCCTGTCTCTTCTCTCCCTGCCTGATGATCTGTTCGGATTCTTTCTGCTTGAGTTTTTTTGACGTGGTCCTCTCCTCTCTGCTTCCTTCCTTCTGCACTTGTTCGTTTGCAGGGCGGGGGAGAGTGGCATGATGATGCCCCAAGACTGCGACAGGCAGTTCCACTGTCTCTTCCTCTCCTCCAACCGACTTGTCCCCCAATTCATTCAATACGTCCGTAACAAGAGAGCACAGGAGGCGCTGGCAAGCAGAGGGGGGGAGGGCGACGAGTCCCAGTTCCTCAAGGCAGCAGAGCTGGACGTCTTCAACTCAAAAGTCTCCGCCCTCTACCCGGACCTCGAGGCAGCCTGTGCCTCTCCGCAGGACGCAGACGCCGTGCCTTTGGAAGAGGGGGAGGACGGACCAAGACACTGTCCCTTGACTGATCCTCTGAGGGCGACAGCGAAAAAGATGAAGAACTTGGGGGGTGGAGGGGGGGCCCTGGGGGAGTACGAATGGTTGATGCAGAAGAAGGAGGACGAGTGTGACTGTCTGGATGCACGCGTCATGTCGCACATCCTCTATGTCAGTGGATGGGTGATTGTATGTGTGTGGATATGGGGGATGGTCTGTGGATCTCCTAGGCTTGCGGTTAGACGGCTACAGGATTTATTTCCTTCCGTTTGACTAGTTTTTCTTCATTGTTCTCCTTTCTCTTTCTGTTTTTTTTGTTTTTCTTTCTCTTTCTCCCCTTCCTTCTGGTCTGCACGCAAAGCCAACCTCCGCCCAGCAACCCCACGCACAACACGCCTGCCTCTCCTTATTGTTGGGTAGCTCCATCAATTCCGCTGGTTTCTTTCCGTCTTCCACTGTGTGTTGTGGGGTGTGTATGTCCGCATGCATCGGACCGATATTCCTTTCTGTATGTCCATTGATTGTTGCCCTTTTTCTTTCTTTTTCTTTCACAGGTTCTGGAGAAGGCCGCAGAGATGCAGCACGGCCACTTTGTGGAGGAGGACACGGGGATGTACTCCGGCAGCAAGACCTTGACGGGAACCGCAACGGCGGGGGCGGTGGTGGGTCAGGGCGTCCAGATGCACTCGGTGGTCTCGAAGGCAGACATCAGCACGAGGTTCCCCTCAGTCACAGTCACAGAGTCCCTCCAGGCCCCTCCCGTGGTGGCCAAGGGGGAGCTGCAGCACGGGGACCGCCACTTCGTCTACAACACCGGGGCCGGGGGAGCGTCGGGCCGCACTGCTGCCGAGGCTCTTCTTCAGAACGAGCCTTCAGGGTCTGCCCATCCATCGGGAGTGCCTCGTCCAGACATCAATGGTGTCGCTCCGGGGGCTGGAGGGGACAAGGCGGATGCCCACGCACTCAAGTCAGTAGTCCAGCCAGAACAAGATACGTTGAAGAGCCGCAAATCGAATGAAAATGCAAATTTTAGGGCACGCGTCGGGTTTCGAGATGCCCTGAAGTCAACGTGAAATTGTACGCACTTTCTTTTTTTTTTACTCCTTCTTTGATGAAAACAGGCTCCAATGGAGTGGAAAACCAACACACGCACCCGCGTACCAAAGCCGAACTTCGAGAAGGGACGAGAATGAGGGGGCAAAGTGAAAAGAGAGATCGATGCAATGTTCATGCATGCATTTCTTTTCTTTTCTGCAAACGTGAGAGAGAGCCTGCACGTCGCCCCCTGATTTTTTTTTTCTTTCGGTGTCCTTTTTTCCTAATCGCTTACTGATTGATTGATTGACTGACTGACTGATTGACTGATTGATTGATTGATTGATTGATTGATTTGACTGACTGACTGATTGACTGATTGATGGACTGATGGATTGATTGATGGCTTGCAGGATAGAGCTGTTCCACGCGACCAACCTTGTCAGAGAGATGATGGCCAGACTGGAAATTGAGGTCAGTCGGTCGGTCGGTCGGTCAGTGGGACTCTAGAAGTCTGCATGGAGAGTCATGCGCGCAAAGACAAAGAAAGAGACGGTCTTTTTCTTTCGGCAAGTAAAGGGAAAGTTAGAAGTGAGAAAGCTGATTGCATCGCATCACACAAGCAGGAGAGAGCAGGGCCAGGCACGACAATTTGGTAAAGACAGAGAAACCTGTGCTTGATCGACTAGGGAAGGCAGTGAGAAAATTTTTATTTCGTTTTCCTTTCTGAACGGTCATCTGGA
>JAHBMJ010002412.1:2505-19648 GCA_018398765.1 Chromera velia | reverse complement strand
CAGTGTTGTTAAGTCTCGGTACTTTCGGTACCTCGGTACCAGAGGGGGGGTCGGTATCGGATTTCGGATCGGATCTTTCGGTACCGACCTAAATGACTCTCAAACTTAAAAATCACATGTAGTCTGATGTTACAATATCATTTAAACACACTTCATAAAACAAAATAAACAAAATACAATGATAAATTAAAATTAAGAAAGTCTCTTTTAGCTTTTTTGATTGTTTCGCGACTTCTGTCTTCTAGAACGGTCTATGGATTGAGGTATAAAACCCATGTGTAGAACTGTTTGCTTGCATGAATCGAGGATGCATGCTCTTGAGGCTGATCGAATCAGATCGATGCATGCTGCATGGCAATACATGGTAACAGATGCATCGCCACGTCGGAATCGGTTGGCCGGACAATGGACTCGGATCATGCCGAGTCGGATGCGATACACTGACTTGCACAGAGGCTGGTGACACACATACACTCCCTCCCTCGTGCGATCTGACATATGAATAAAACACACACACGGAAAAAGTAGGAAAGAAGGCTTATCCTCGCTGCTTCTTTGTTTCTTACACTTTCTCCCTCGTGCAATCTGACGCATGAATAAAACACACACACAGAGAATAAGTATGAATGAACAATAGACAATTCCAGTGTCCTAACGGCGTATAAACAGTCTGTAAAGAGTTCTAAAAACCTCTTTAGAATGTGTAAAAAAGCCGGTACCGAAAATACCGAAAAGGTACCGAAAGTACCGAAAAATTTTGGATCGGGGGGTCGGTATCGGATTTCGGTACTTAGGTTTGTCGGGACTTAACAACTCTGCTTCAGTGGTTCGTTCAGTGGGTAAAGACAAGCATAGGCTCCTTTTTTCTGTCATTTTACGGCAGAAGGAATGATAATAAAAGGTGATTTGTCACGTAAGTGTGCATAGAATTAACTGACATTAGACCGGCATTGTACAGAAGACCAAAGTGGCAAGCCACCGGCTCCCATCGCTTAGGCCACACCTAGTCCACCGCACACTCTTATTATTCGATCACTAAATCCGTCTAACTGCATGTTTCAGAAGGTGTCTGAATTCTAGTTAGAATTCAATTATGGGTAAATTCAAAGTTTTTTCTATTTATAGTCAGTTAGTTAGTTATTTAGTTAGTTAGTAGTTAATTAGAAGATGCTCCAGAAGATGCTAACAGCATTTGTTTTTTTTGTACTAGGACTGGGAAAAGGTTCATTGAGAAAAGGTTCAAATATAAAAAAGTGAACCTGTTAAACCTGTTTTGAACCTGTTGAAGCTGTTAAACCTATTTTTGGAGGCCAGATATAGTGACCATGTTTGATTTGATTATATTTGATTTGATTTGATTTGATTTGATTTAATTTGAGCTTCAACCTCAAATATTTGATATTTGAGGTAAGATTTGAGGTTAACCTCTTAGGGTTCCTCACTGAGTCACTGATTTACTGTCACTCTGATCATTTTTCTCATGAGAATAGTTATCAGAACATTTCTGATGTATGTTTCAAAAATTTAAAAAAATGTATATATAATTATAACTTATCAGTTTATGATAATAGTTATCAGAACATTTCTGATGTGTGTTTCAAAAATTTAAAAAAATACATATAAAATTATAACTTATCAGTTCCGTAAAAAAAATATGCCTGTGTGGCAGTGTATATACACTAGTCACTGAGACTCACTCTAGTACTAATAGAGATTAAGAACGTGAAATTGATAGATTTGAAATTGCATATGACTTTTTGTTGATACGATAAAGTTAGAGCACGTACCAAAATTGGGGTGACAATCACTCAGCTTTATGGCACTTCCTTTTCCTCTTTTTTATGATCACTTTCTTCAATGTGAATCGAATCGATCGGTGGTAGGAGCTGCTGAGAACTTTTTTTCTGGCTTTTCGGCTTTCCAGGAGTGGGTGCTCCCGGGCTTCTATTCGGTTGCAGAGAGATGACAATGGGGTGAGACAGAGAACCGCGCATACGTTTACTATTACTGTTGGTGTTGGAACCGTCCTGTTTTTAGGCAGCTAAGCATCCAGAGTTGGTAAGTTCGGCTACCTTCTGTGCCGCGCCAGGGCTGACAACAAGCCCCTTGTGTTGGAGGTGAATATAAAGAGGTCGGTAGCCTTCCTCACCTGGAGTGATGACTTTCTCAGGAGGGGGAAGTTTCCCCCCAGCCTTTCTGAATGCGACCATATGTCGAGGATGATCGACACTCGTCGGGTCGCTGCTTTTCTCAACCTGTCTTTGATTGACAGAATAATCTCGTTCTTCAGTGTTGGGAGCAGAAGTCTCTGCACCTTCCCCACAGATGGGAGATCGTAGCGGGGATCCAGTGCCTTGACTAGCTTTCGCAATGCCTCGTTTTCTGTGAGATGAAGCCAGCCAACACTGGCCAGAAAGTCAGTGGTCAGCATATCGCACTTGATTCTCTTCTCATGCGTCCCTGCATATGGTGCGACCACGGCTTCTGCTTCATCTTTGGTGGGGAAAAACGTTTGCACGTCAGGCTGCTTCGTCCCCCCCGCCCCCTCTGACCACTTCTCCTGTCTTTTTTGGAGCAGCTGCACATGTTTGTCAGACGTGATTGTCATGCCATGCTGATTGATGAGGTGGGTTTGAAAAGAACTGGTTGCCGCTGCTGCATACTCAAAGCCACAAATAGTTTCTCCTTCTCCCTCGGCTCCTTGTATTTTCACCTGACACTGAATCACATTTGCCCCCTTTTGCACGGACCATATTTTTTTTGCGTACCCGGCTCTAAAAACAAATGCCTCCTTCTTCCCGTTCGACCCTGTTGGATTGTGTGACATGTCTTTACGGGGTGTAAAATGTTTGCAGACGCTCAAAAAGGGGGCCGTAAAAGATGTTCCAGCACCAGAAAAGTCAACATAGCTGTTCGGGAAAACGTTCAGCTGATCAGTTTACCTCTGTATGAAGTAAAAGGGGGTGAAACATCAATTTCAGTGCAGCTCAAAACGTTTTTTTTTTGAGAGCAAACCATCAAGATTTAGGTTTTTTCTGAAATTTTTCATTTGAATCAGCATGCGTGACGGATCGGTATTTGCAAAAGTTTTTTCGGGACCTTCATATTTGACGTTGAAAGTCATATTAATCAAATATTTGATCGTATTTAATAGGTCTTTAAACACTAGGTCCTCCCTGACTGGATATTTGATTTGAGCTTAAACCCGACCTTAAATCAAATTAAATCAAACATGGTCACTAGCCAGATGTGCGGCCACTGGTATAAGGCTGGCTAGGCCTGCGCCGTCCGCGGCCGATATACATGCTCGGGTGCACTGATAAGTATTCGAAAACAGAGTTTTAATCCGATTTTGTGTGGTAAAAAGTTAGAATGAATGCAAACCCAGATGTTTGGGTGCCACCCACGGTAGCTGGGAGCAGTGGGGGCCATAGGGGGGAGCAAGGGGGGGGGGCAACAGACCGGGCCGGGAGTAGTAGGTCAAAGAGGCGGCGGTGCACGGAGAGGGAGAAGGGGAGCGGGGGCCGCGGGGCAACCAGTGAGCAGATGAAAAAAAGAAAGAAACGCTGTGATGGTCTTATGTTGACTAAATTATCATGATTGATACGATCATATAAATTTAATTATAGCATTTTCTAATTTTTTCAGGCTTTTTTGATTACTAATTTTTGACTATAAACAGTGAATAACTTGAGACTAGCACCTAATGTGAGCGTAAATATTGATTTAAACTATTTAAAAACACTATTAAGACATAGATTCTATAATAAAACGTTCTAAAAATGCATTAAAGCCTAATTTAAAGGCATAAAATAACACGAAAAAATGAGGTTTCTATTAATTCAAAGTGAACCTGTTTTTGAACTTGTTTTTGAACCTGATTCAGGTTCATTACTTCGAAGTGAACCTTAAATCTTGAACCTTGAACCTTTTTTTAGCACTATAAAATTTGTATTATTGCTAGTTGTCTGTTCAAATTCTATAGAATTCATTGTTCTCTATAGATTGTTCCAGACTTGCATTGGCAATCTACGTTGTGCGATCCAGTGTACGACGTACGTTCAATTATTTATTATTTTTTAAATACGAAATTATTTATTTCGAGTCGGATCATTAAAATATGTACGCTTCAAAATTAAATGAAGATGAAAAGTCACCAAACAGTGTCGAACTTGTATAAAAGCTGCATGCCGTTTTAGATGCAGTCTAATTAATATATAACACATCCCTCAACCTAATCTAAAAAAATATCATTCTAGTCTTTCTGAGCTCCCCAGGGTTTCATCATCTGAGATTCATCTCAAATCATGGTTTAGTCAACGGCTTATAATTGATTACTGAACATAACTCATTTAACATGCAGGACAGTCTCTTAAAGGAACTAGAAGGATAGGATAGGATAGGATTAATGTCTGGAGGATTGCCCTCCTGCCCCAATGCCGAGCACTCGACGTGCGGCGTCCAGGAAAAGCGCATACACGCGTCGGGGGACCTTCCTGGCCGGCCCGCACAGGCCAAAAAGACCTGTGCCGCAAACTGTTTATGTGATAATCAATCAATTACTATCAATCGCATGCGAAAGACTGCAATCAATCAACTCTCACTGACGATGCTGCGGCCCGCCGATCGACCCGGCGGAGCTCAAACAGGCTTCAAACGGAGGCATCTCAAGACAAACGGTCGATCGATTAGAGGTCAATCTCATTACTTCCCAGTCACTCAACCCTTTGGTTTCTCCCTCTTCCTTTGCTTGCTGCATTTGCTGCCATGTTGCTGCATACTCTGTCTGTCTTTCGTTTCTTTCCTTTTCATTTGACCAAAGGATTTGGTGGGCTTGGTCCAGCTGGGTGCTTGATACATCTTGCAGGCTGCATGCATTTCTCTTGCGGCATTCCTTTACGGCAGCTCGTTTTGTGACAACATCCTTCAAAAACTTGTCGACGCTTCCATCTGTCTCACTTAAAAGAAAAGAAAACAAGGCAAGCCTTTCTGTCTTCCTGTTTGTCCCCTCTCCCCATTTTGGCTTTCCTGCTGCTCTTTCCCCCCTCCCTTCATTCCATGTGTCTGAAAGAGCCTGCAAGCACACAGCCCTCTCGGCATCATGCAAGGGACACTCGGTCAGAACGTGCACTTCGTCTTTAACCACCTGGATGCTAAGGAGATCAGAGCAAACAATGCATTTTCTGTCGTGCAGCGGGGTCCCCCTCCCTCCATCAAGAGAGAATTTCCCCTTATTGACCTCAAGGCTCCTCTCTCCCACCCTGAATGCTAGCTGCTCTTCTTCTGTGGACTGACCAGGGTGCAACCTTTCTGTACTAGCACACAGGGGTCCGCCCGATGCTTTCTCTCTCAATTGAGAGACCGTTTTCTCTGCTTTTTTCATCTGTCTGTTTGCTGTGCAGCCACAAGTTCAAGCGGTTTCCGTTTGACATTACAGTATGAATCGGGTGCATCAGTGATCTTTCCTGCAGTTCTTTTCTCTCGTTTTCTTTTCTCTTTTACATTGCGCTCTCTATTCTTTCCGCAAAGACTTCGTTCTTTCTCTTTGCCACCGATTCTCTCTGTAGTGCGCTAACCCATCTTACTATCTGGTCTCTCTGTTCAAATGCCGGCTGTCTTCCTGCTGCTTCTGGCTCTTTCCTGATACAAAAAGGGTTGCTTCGTCTGTGTGGAAAAAGAGTTTGAGCACATTTCTTCAGATGAGGAAGAAAGTGAAAAGGATGTTGTCTTCCCCCCTTCAAATCACTGTCCACCCCCTCCTGAATTGACTTGGCAAGCGCATGGCCTGTTGGTGTATTTCTTGCTTTCTTCAGAACTTTCTGTGCCCACAACAGCGTTCTCTGAGCTACAACTAAGTCAATGGGGAGCAAGCCTGCCTCCAAAAAGGTTGTGTGTATGCTTTCTTTCTCTCTCAACTGGAAAACCCATCGAATGAACCTCCTCTGCAATCGATCGAAGTCTGCCAAAGACTCCTGCGAATGTGAATGCACTTCACAGCCATACAGCCATACGGCACACACTGTCTGTTTGAACCAATGGAAGCAAGTGGCTGGGGAAATCTCTCCTGCTGATGTGATCTTACTTTTCAGCGCAAAAAAGAGTCTTTCTGCTTTCACTGTTCTTTCTCTCATCATTGCATCTACTGAGCAATCTTTTGTCAACAACAAACCAAGATATGGGTATTCCTTTGCCTGCTCTAACTCTTTCCCTCCCAAAACAAAAGATTCCTTTCTTCCCCTTTCCCTTTCTGACCGGCAGAACTTGACGAACCTTGATTTGTCTGACAAAAGAAGTCTGAGGGGCTCTACGTATTCCTCGAGAGCTCTCAGCAATCTCTCCATCTCCCTTGCCTCCGCTGACTTTAGGTAGGTGTCGTCTGCGAAGAGGCCGACGGGGAAGTCTTCCTCCGACCCGTCTGCGTCTCTCCGGAGCTTTGGCCCCCTCCTGTCAGCCTTGCTCTCTTCTTGATCTCTTCTGGCATGTCGTTAATATATGCAGAAAACAAAGAAGGACCGGCCGGCCTGCCTTGCTTTGACCCCTTGTTTTCTCTGAACCACCAGTCCGTTCCCCTCACCCTTGCCCTGATGTTCTGGAGAGATGCGGCCACCCACTTGATGGTCTCTTCTGACACTCCATGCTTTCTCAGTTGAACTTCCATCATCCGATGACTCGCTTCATCAAACGCGCTCGTAAAATCAATGAAAGAAACATACAGACACTCAAAACGTGCAATCGATTGAAGCAAAAGAAAAATAGCATTTAGAGTCCCCACCCCCTTCCTATACGCAAACTGCACTTCATTCCTTTTCCCGCTCCCCTCTTTCTCTACCGCATCTCTGATCCCCAGTTCTCCCCACTTCGCATCTGCAGAATCCAAGTGAATTGGTCTATGTCTTTTCTGCACGTTTTGCGGCTTTCCTGGCTTCGGGACAGCAGCAATCACTAGATCGTTCCACCCCTCTGGCCACCATGCAAAGCGAGCACACACATTCAGCAAGCAGTTGTAGCAGTCAACCACCGACTCTGACTTTGCCATCACCCCTAGGACGCCTGGGGGCATTCCGTCTTTCCCTGCTGCCTTCTTTGGATTTCCTGTTTTCTTCATCCAGTCTCTTACACTGTCTGTTCTTATCCTCCATTCTCTTGCCTCTGTGAGAGCCTCAAAAGTCTTGCACAAGTTGGTCACCCTCGCTTTTACTACCTTTCCTGACTTTCTGTCTGTAAAGGTGAGTTGCTCGTCCTGTTCCCTTGTTTCCTCCTCGCTCTCCTTCCATTGTTCTGCCCATCCCTTTGCCTTCTCATCCTCTGTCAGCGCATTTTCCTTTCTGACCTCTTTCTTTTTGCCTAGCTTATTCCAGATCTTCCATGCTCCTCCTGGCTCTCTGATCTCTTTCTTTATCTCTTCAATTCTTTTGTATTTCTGTCTCGCTGCTTCTTTTCGCATGGCCTTTCTTCTCTCCTTGCTTCCTATGTGTAGCTCTTTTTTTGCTTCTCTGAATTCATTCTCAGCTTCCTCACTTTTTTCTTTTTCAAGTTTTTCTCTGCTTTGTCTCACTTTCTCTCCCGCTCTCGACTCGGTCTTTTTCACTTCCTTCAGATTTCTTCTTATGATGATCTCTGGGCTGTCTCCTTCTTTTACTTTTGCTCCTCTTCGAAATTTCTTTTCTTTCTTTGCTGCTCGTTTGTATTCTCTCTCCACTGTGTCGTGCAGCTGTCTGTAGAGCCTGTCTAAGCTTTTTTTCGTCACTCTCACTCCTTTTGCTATGTTCATCATCTTGTCGAATTCCTTTTCTATTCCTTCTTTCTCCAGACTTTCCTGCAAGCTATCTAAGAACTTCCTTTCCGCCCTTTCTGGCAGAGGTCCCCACCATCGTTTCTTTATCTGATCCCTTTCTGGGAGTTCTTTTTCCGTTTTCTTGGCTCTCTCTTTTCCTTTCCTTCCGTTTTCACTTCTTGAAAATCGCAGGCAAAGCTACAGGGCAGCGTGATCGGTGGTGATTGAGTGAAGATGTCTCACTGAAAAGTCTTGAACTCTCAACAAAAGTTCGGGGGACACACATACATAATCATTCACCGCCCATGCATCCCGCCCCAGTGCAGAAAAAGTAAACGAATCATCAAATGCAAACGACTTCACCCCCCCATCCCCTGCGACCTTGCACTCTCGCAGCCCATTGATCAGGACAATCTCTGTTTCTTCGCAGAAAGAGATCATCCTTTTTCCTTTCCAGTTCACCACCCTGTCTTTTGACTGTCTCGTTGGTCTGAAAGGCGTCTCTTCCTTTTCCCACATCTCCCCCCTCACCCCCTCCCCCGCATTCTCTCCAAACGTGAGTCTTGGCGCTTCGCTGCCAGTCCTCGCATTGAAGTCTCCCCCTACAGAGACTATCCGTCTCCTTCCCCCTCCCTCCCTACGTTTCTCTTCCAAACGGTCTTTCAAGTCTGTGAGGAATGTGTCGTCCGCGTGCATAGAATCTGCGCACGGGTCGCACACCCCGCACAAAAGAGGCGTGTTCAAGTCAGGGTGTCGTACTATCGCTGCGGCATTGCTCAGTCGTTCCTCTTCCCATCCCACACTTCTTGCCCTACGGCTGAGAAGAACGGCTACCCCCCCCGTGCTGGTCGTTGTTTCCCCCCTTTTCGAAATCAACGGAAAGTTCTTGCCTTCTTTCTTTCCCTTCGCTGTCCTGCATTCCTTCAGTGACGAACAACTTTCAGGCAGAAAAAGGATGTCTGCTGCCTCAAACTCGCTTTCAAACTCTTCGGAGCACAAACAGGGCTGCAACCCTCTCTGTCCCCCTTTGCAGTTCAGCCAGGCTACCCACATTACTCCTTCCTTTTTTCTTTTTTCCATTTCATTTTCGGACTCAGAGGAGAGAGACGGCTGAACGTTTGCTTGGAAGTCGCTTTCTGACGGGGTGCGTGACGAGATTCTATCTGATTCAGTCCTAGGATTCAGTCCCTTCCCTTTCCCCTTCCCTTCTCTCTTCCATCCCCCCATGCCGATCCCCCTCACCTCCCCTCCCTTCTTCCCCAGAAGATCGCCCGGAAGACTGTCTGGTGCCTTGCTGATGATCTTGGCTCGTGTCGTGCGCGTTTATCCTCCCGTCTCCAGCTCCTCCACCTCTCCGATGAGCCCTGCACAAAGGGGGAGGGGGGGATAAAAGTGTGAGTTCGGGTTTCAAAGTTGTATGTTATGTTAGCAAACGAGTGACCTCCGCCCTTCCCGTCCCCGCTTACCGGGCTTGGAGAGGCCTTTGGGAAGTCCTCCGGCCTCTCCGTCCCCCCCTCCCCCAGCAGGCCGGGTTTGGGTTGTTCCTTCATCCTTCCTCCTGCTCCGAGGGGGTCAGCCTCAATGCTTTGAAGAATAGACGCAGGTACATGGGGTGCCATGCTTTTTTGAGTAATGGGTGTAAGGCTGGAGGTACATTCGTCCGTCTGCGTTGTTTCCGGCACCTTTGATCCACAATCTTCCTCATCCCCCAAGGCTTTAAATCTGTTTTTTGATCTGAAGCGTGGCGCTGCGAAGTAAAGTAACAAAGAACGTGTGACGTGAAATAGCAAAAAACTATGGGGGATCCGTGCTCTTCAAAGTTTCAATCCATTTTACGACCCGCTCTTTTGATCCCTTTTCGAAATGTTTCGAATCGGAAAATTGACGGAAATAGTAGATGGAATCCTTCGGGTTTGTGTGTGTGGTCTCTTCTAAGAGAAAGACGTTGGGAAGGAAAAGGGAGGAGGGCATCAGGTTGGCGTGTTGATATACGTTGAAAATCAGGTTGCTGGGTAGGGGGGGAGACAACGATGCCAGTGGTTTGTAGATGATTGATGATTCAGTGATGAACGTTGGCATGGAATTGCATGATTGGCCTCCCACGGTGTGACAGGACTCATGCACCCAATCAAATTGGAATGCCGTTAGAACGAGTGCTTGAGAGGACCATGCGGAGAATGCATACATATTTGTGCGGGTATTTGAATGCCTCTCTATCTCTGGAGTGCAATCCGCACACTTCTCTTCCGCATTTTCTTATGTCTCACACTCTCTCTCGCTCCCCCCTTCTTAATTTTCAATTACCCTTCTTGCTCCTCCTCTGCCTCATCCTCATCCCCTTCCTCTTCCTCTTCCTCCTCCGAGTCAATCCCATCTGAATCTTCATCTTCATCAAATTCGTCCTCGTCCTCGTCATCGAACTCATCCTCCCCATCCACCCCGTCCTCATCTTCTTCCTCGACGTCCGATTCCGATTCGGACCCCCCTGCCCTGCCCCCTCTAAACATCGCCCAGAAGCCTTCCATCATCCCCCCCCCACCCCGCCTCCCTCCCGAGGGCATGTCGGGGTCCTCTAGCTCCACATCGACCCTGGGATTTCCCCTCAGATGAGTCATGGTGGCAGACGAACGGGAGATACCTATAGCGTTGATCAAATTCACTTTGCATCGGGGAAGATCCCGACTCTTGGGAGCCACTGATTTGGACGCTGTGACAATCGCATTCCACGCACGCCCACTCTCTCTGTCTGCTCTCTCGTTGATGTGCATCATCTCCTTGAAGCAGTGACGGTTGATCGCACGATCTCCGGCTGCACTGTTGGGGTCCCACCTGTCCCTTCTCTCTGGCTTCACAAGCCTCTCTCTGACGGCATCATCTGCCATATAAACGCCCGACTTCCATTTCTGTATCTCTACATCCATCTTTGGCTTTTCAGCCGCGAGCCTCTCATCTGTGTCAGACACAACCCTCCAAATTCGGTTCAATTCCGACTGCGGGACAGCCGCCCCATCCCAGACCCTCACGGTCTTCATCTCATAGGCAGCCTGAAGATTCAGGTCCACCAGCTTGGGGGCGTGGAGAATCTGGATGCTTTCGGTGCACTCAGATCTGTGCAGAGAGAGCGATGTGCAGTTGGGCAGAGACAGACAGTTCTCGCCTGCAGACAGGGTGCATAGCATCAGCCATCAAGAATTCAAAGATTTGACAGACAAGGATGCCGTAGAGGAAAGAGTGAAGGTGAACACATTCAGTCAGCAGAGAACCGACGAGTCGAGTTGGGGAAAGGAGCAACGGTCAGATAAATGGTGGAATGAAAAGACCATTGGACGGGGTCAGACAACAAAAGAAAGACAGACCGAAAGACCGAGCGGCAGACAGAGAGACTTCTTTTCTATTCTTTTCCCTTTTTCTTTTCGTGAACACAACAGACCCGAAAGAAAGAAAGAAAGAACGAACGAACGAACGAAAGAAAGAAAGAAAGAAAGCAAAGAAAGAAAGAAAGAAAGAAAGAAAGAAAGAGAGAGAGAGATAGAGAGAGAGAGAGGGAGAGAGAGAGAAAGAAAGAAAGAAAAACAAAGAGAAAGAAACAAAGAAAGAAAGAAAGAAAGAAAGAAAGAAAGGAAGGAAGGAAGGAAGAAAGAAAGAAAGAAAGAAAGAAAGAAAGAAAAAAAGAAAGGAAATGAAAGAAAAAGAAAGAAAAAGAAAGAAAGAGAGAGAAAGAAAAAGAAAGAAAAAGAAAGAAAAAAAAAGAAAAAGAAAGAGAAAAAAAGAAAAAAAAAGAAAGAAAAAGAAAGAAAGAAAAAAAGAAAGAAAATGAAAGAAAGAAAGAAAGAAAGAAAGAAAGAAAGAAAGAAAAAAAGAAAGAAAGAAAAAGAAAGAAAGAAAGAAAGAAAGAAAGAAAGGAAGAAAGAAAGAAAGAAAAAAACAAAAAAAAGAAAGAAAAAAAGAAAGAAAGAAAAAAAGAAAGAAAGAAAGAAAGAAAGAAAGAAAGAAAGAATCAAACACAAAAGAACAACACAGTCAGTCAAACGACGTGGGCAGGGGGGGGTCGAAAGTGTAGAGCTGAGCGCCCTTTGCCCCTGCATCTCTAGACATGCAGGACGTCATGTGATGACTGGTTCACACGTTACTTCGTGCTGCTTCAGACAGACAGATAGACAGGCAGACAGACATACAGACCACACCGTTCTCTCTTTTCTTTTTTCCTCTCCCTTTCTTTCATACAGGCAGGCAGGGAGACAGACGGACGGACGGACAACAGACAGTATGTTTCTTTCCTTTCCAGACACAATGTCATAGAGAGACTCATCGACAAAAGGACAGAAAGGAGGACGGAAAGGAAGAAAGAAAGGGAGGGAGGGAGGGAGGGAGGGAGGAAGGAGAGAAGTGAGGAAGAAAGGCAGAAAGAAAGGAAGGAAGGTGGGTAGGTAGGAAAGAAGGTGGGGGGTTGGTAATATATAGACAAAAGCACACCGGGACGAGAATGCACACGGGCGACCCCTCGCAGAGGGAGTGGCAAACACTCAAAGAAGTGCACTGAAAAGTCTGGTCAGTGTCAGGCCCGGTGTAGTGTTCTTTACCTCACAGGAGGCCTTGCACTGAGGCACGAACGTGGAGAAAATGTTTGGATACGAAAAGATACGAACGGATATGTATGTTCACCTTCAGCATGCCTACGTTTGGAACAATTGCATGGATGCGGAGGGTTACAATCTGACCTGAAAGCATTCGGAACTTGTAAGTGTGGATCTTCTCAAGTTTTGGGCAGCTGCTCATGCAGAGGCCGAAACCGTTGTCGAACCCCTGGAACATCACGTCTGACATCAAACGTCCTCAGGTTGGGTAGACGGAGACGGACGTCCTGCATCTCCTCTAGTACTCCCGAGAGGGTGAGAGACTCCAGAAGAGGGGCATTCGTCTCGGTCAGCACTAAACGATTGACGGATACAAAATGGAGGTAGAGAACCTTCAGGGAAGACAGAGGATCAATTGTGTAGAAGTCAATGCCTGGGGTGGAGCGAGGCCCTCCATTTCGAGATCCATGGTTACGTTCTCAACGTTTTGATTGTTCTCAGCGAAGTCTTTGAACTGTTCTTGCGAAGGGTAACGAAGAAAGACGGCCTTCTTACCATCATTTTTAAGACAAAATACTGCCGGAGGCATTTCTACTCACTAGCAAGAGGAATTGTGAAGGAGGCAGAGGCAAGTGTTGCTCCGGTGCGGAGATCTGCTTGTTCAGAGTCAAGAATAGCTGTTCGTGTGCGTGTACACCTGAATGAATAAGCAGTCACACTGGAAGAGCTGCTGTCAACAACAAGTGGCAATTAAGGCGACTGGCTCTTTGCAATCAAAGCTTCATCGGGTCTCAGCATAGCTGGTGTATGCTGGTGTAGCATATATGTGGCAATTAATGCTTCACGTACGTGGATGTTGCGCAACAGTGCAATTCAAATGCAGCACGTCTCTGCATGCACGCAAGCATGAATGCCCGCGAGTGCACCGCGGGCATATACCGGCCATGCAGCCAGACGTTGCATTTGCATGCAGGCAGGCACGCGCGGTGTTGCGTGCGCATCCATTCAAGCCGGCCTGTGCAACACTGCGCGAAAAGGTGCAGGCAGCAACTAAGCTCCAACTTTACACATCCCAACTCTTTCCAGAATTCGCCTTTTTACACCTTTTATTACATGCTCTAGATCACTCCTACTCCATGATGTCATATAATGTCAGCTTAATTTTCCAAATAAAATCCAGTTAATCTGTTAAAATTTATATGTTCAGGATCTTTCCATAGATACTTTGTTTCTGTTTTTCTCCAGCTAAACAAAAAAATGAATTATTTTAATTTACTTCTACTTTATTCCACTCACAAAAATTGCTGTAGAGAACAAGGGCGGAACATATCAATCAATCAATCAATCAATCAATGAAAAGCAGAGATCGTAAAAAAAAAAACAGACGTATAGAAAAAGTTAAAACTGTACCTGTAAATATAAATCATGATGAATGAATACAATTTCAATGAATAAATAAATCAGTGAATAAATGACTAAAACCGTCGGAGAATGTACTAAAAAAATTAAACTCTTTGAATTAAAGCTGAGTGAGCGCTAGAACTTCAGTTTTGAGCTCTAATCCAAGGCCTGTGAACTATAAGCTAGGCTACAAGATATCGACACTGTCGACGACACATATAAAACATATCTCTGTCTAATAAAATCGAAGGCTGTATACGTCCGCAAGTTGAACAACCATACTGAGTACGTATACAATATCTGCAGCCACTGAGCGCATGCATGATCGAAACGGAGACTGGTGGGAGTCTCAAGAAGACAAAGAGAACTACGGTGCTTGCTGCGCTATTCGTTAAAAGCGAACAGGCAGACAGTGTGTTACAGATACTTGGAAATGAATGAATGAATGAATGAATGAATGAATGAAAAAAAAATATGGTGATGAGGAAGAGAGCCACACAGGAAGGGAGGGAGAAATTGACAGAGGAAGAGATAGAAAGAGAGAGGTAGGAGAGAAGCAGAATCGAATCAGACAAAGCACCTCTGCCCCGAATCGTTTGGACGTGTCATTGTTTTGCAAGCTCGACAGTCGGATCGAGCTGTGCGATAAAGCAGAGCAAAGGACGCGGGCGAAAATTAAAGGATTAATCCTGCAGCAATGCAGCGTTAGAGACGAGGCCGTACGTCCCTCTGACATCCTTTCTGCTCGAATGGCTCAGTGGCTCAGCCGATCACAAACAGCATGAAGAAACAGTGCGCTTCTGCATGTAAAAGTCAAAGCACATTGAGACGGGAACGGCAGCAGAGTTCCACTTGCCACGTGCTGGCCACAACAGATACGCGCACAGACGGAAGAGAAGAGCGAGGGAGATATTGGTGAGACCGTGGAGGAGGGAGAGAGCTTTCTCTGCTTTCTTTGCGTCTCGTCATCTAACTGGACGGATTTTTTGAGGATTATGGGAAGAAACAGTTGAGACTGCCACTGTCAGGAAGTCAGCGTGAGTCGATCTGGAGTTGTCTGACTTCATGACAATGGAACAAACAGAATGAAGCAAAAAAGGACTTTAAAAAGGACCACCCCAACCGCCCACCATCTGTCACATCACGATTCTCCCCCTCCTTGACTCCCCGCACGGAACCGAAAAAACGAAATTTCAATTAAATCGAAAAGGGAGAAAATTGAACAGAGAAAAGAGAGATGGACATCATATGCAACTCTCGCGCACAAATCACAAAGCACCCCGGCCCTTGTCACCCCCAGCCCCTTCCCTCCCGGGGTCTGTTTATCCTACAACCCCACGCGTTCTCCGCTGTCTCTCCTTGCCTCCCCGCTACAACACTGGAGAATATCTGCACAAACAGACACATGATGGGGAATGAGGACACTTCCAAGCGAAAAGGAGAGAACGACCCGACGATCCCAAAGCGACAAGACACTCAAGTTGCAAGAGCATCTTTTTCTCATCTGCCAACACAACAAAGTCTCTGTTGATCACTCAAGTCGCCTTTTCCTCTAGCTCGCACTTTCTCTGTGCCAGTGTCTGGCACAGTCATGCAACAAGTCAAAAAGGTCCGCGTTGCTCTATTAAAACAAGCACTCTAGGCACTGACTGACCTTCTCCCAAAGCACTTTTTGTGCATCTGACTGCACCACGCGCAGGTGGGGTGGGTCCTGGATACACGTCCATACGGACCCGGCCTGGTGAAGGGCAGCTCTATTCTTCTGGATGTCAGGGGAAGCCATTCATCGTAGTTGTGCCCCCATCTACAGGGAGGAAGGGAGGGAGAGGGAAGAGGGTGGGCGTAAAGAGAATGGAAAAACAGAGAGAGATTCAGTTAGTGCTGATGATCGGCATTGGACTTTCTCTTGTGTCTGTCGTCAGCAGCGTCCTCGGGACTGCAACATCCTTCTTCTTCTTTCTCGTACGCTTCTTATACACGCATACGCACACGCACATGCACACGCACAGAGAGTGAAGGAACGGCGGCGAGAGAGACAGCATTCATCTTCATCCGCTACATCCAAACGCAGCTTGCAAATGTACTTCCCTTCCCTTCATTATCCCTCGCTCTGTCGATCACAATTCTCGGTGTCGCTCTGAATCCAACAAACAAACAGACAAACAAAGAGAAGAAGGAATTCCTCCCATCTCACGAGACGGACAGACCTGTAGTAGTGCACGAAGACCTCCTCGCCCCTCTTCTGGACCACAAGGGCAGGGTACCATTTCCGCACTGTGTCGAGGACCTCCAGCAGATCCCCGGGCTGCATGCATGCAAGGGGGGGGGCAAACGGTGGGATCGAGGGAGCTGGTGAATGAATGCCGCATCAGCGGTTCTCTCCCTCCATCAGTGAGTGTACTTCTTTCTGACGGGGGAGGGAGAACACGAACAAGTGGAAATGAAAGCAACGACAAAGAGGCAGGGAAGGAAGTCCCTGGTCAAGCAATGCACAAAAGAAGGAAAAACCGATTATTCAGACACTCACCTCAGGTTCCCTCTTGCCCCCGTAGAGGAAGGAAGCGGTGTGCCTGACCACCTCGTCGGGAAGGCCGTTCAGAGGCCCCGGAGAGCGGTGCACCATCCAGCTGCGATCACACACACAGACCAATGGGAAAAAGACAAGAAGAACTTCCAAACGCTTCTCTAGGATAAAAACAGAAAACGAAAAAGGGTTACATTGGATCGTGACGCCTCCATCATGACTGACGACCAACCCCTCTACCGAGAAGGGGAGGAACAACTGAAGAGGCCACGCGTGAACATACAGGCCCTGGAGGAAAGTCAAGGAGAGAAGGTTTCCTCGGTAACTACATGCACTCCTCTTGAAAGCATGGCAAAGAAGGTCTGCAAAGACGGTCTGCCAGAGAACCAGGGTGAGTGAACCGACAAAAAGAAGCAAGCAAACAGACTAGACTCACTCACAGGAGCAGTGTCAGTTCCCTTTCGTCTCCCACTGTGATGAGAATCGGCGCATGACGGTGTGCAGACATGCGTTCTCGCCTGCAGCATCCACAAACAGGGAAGGAAAGGAAAGAAAAAAAGAGGACAGGCACTCTTGGGTTCACTTCAGCAGGCAATCAGTTTCTTGACCATACACGATCAGAGGCTTCAATCGATACCTTGAAGGCTGACTGGTGGACTTAAGCAGAGGGAATTACTTTCAAACGCTGTCTGGCATTCCATGGAAACAAGCAACTTCTCCTTCCTTCTGTGTCTACAATTGCGACGTTTCTCGGCCCATGTAGAAGAATGGACTGCCCAACTCGGATGTCCTTTTTCTGTCAGCAGCCTTCTCTGTCTGTCTCTCTCTCTCTCTCTCTCTCTCTCTCTCTGTGTGTGTGTGTGTGTGTGT
>JAHBMJ010002411.1:0-19083 GCA_018398765.1 Chromera velia | reverse complement strand
CCCCCCCCCCCCCCCAGCCCCTTTCTTTCCTTCAGTATGCTCGCAGGTTCGGTCAGTAAGTAAAAAATCGAGAGAAAAAACAGCCAAACGGGCGGGGACTTTTGTCTTTCGACAGGAGGAGCTGGTACACACAAACAAGGGAAGAGAATATTAGAATATCGGTTAAGAAAATCACTCTTTCGTTTAGTCGACATAACAAATTGAAAGTCCTTAAACTCGAAGGAAGGGAGGAAGGAAGGAGGGTGGCAGTAGGGCGGAAGGACGTGGAGGAGATGAAGATGACAAAAAAAATCGTTTCGTCCGGCTTATCCACTTATTCATTTATTCGTTCATTCATTGGCGGGCGGGAATGGCGCAAGACAGAAGCAGGTATTGCGGGAGGGGAGGAAATCAACAGAGCTAGTGCGTGTGAGAGAGAGAGAGAACAGGTAGAAGGGAGGGCAGAATGCGGCGAACCCTAGCGAGTGAGTGAGCTTCTTCGTGTTCGGCCTACTTGAATGAATGACGACAAGGAAGGAAGACACAGCAAGAACGAGTGGACGGACGGACAGACACCCAAAAAACAGAGGAAATTGAAGAACAAACCCGTTTCTCTTCCTCAAGGATCGATCTGCATTTCGTTCTCGGCCAAACCACCCAAGTCGATCACCCACCAACTCACTCACTCACCTGTCCATCTTCTTTCGTGTGTGGCTCGACCCTCATTGCGATGATGCAACGAAGGTCCTTTCCTTTCCGCCTTTTTGTCATTTCTTCTGTTCACCTGCATGCATTCCTGCGTCGTTGCCGTCTTTCTCTTCTCTGCTCTTCTCTGTCCCCTTCCCTCCCCATGAATGCATGCAACAAACAGCCAAAAGGCCCTCCCTATCGACACATGAAGAAGGCATCCAGGATCAATTCATGAAGCTGGTGGGAGGTCAGGCAGGCAGCACGCAAAAAGAAGGAAGCAAAGAAAGACAGACCAAGGTCAGCCGATTCCGTTCCTCATTTGACTGTCAGTCAGTCTGTCATTTATTCAGTCTGTCAGTCTGTCATTCATTCAGTCTGTCAGTCTGCCATTCATTCAGTCTGTCAGTCTGTCATTCATTCAGTCAGTGGTTAGTCAGTCTGTCAGACAGTCAGTCAGACATTCAAATTCGCTCCCAGGCTCGACCGACCTCACGTAAGCAGACAGACACTTCATTCCTTCCTTCCTTCGATTGATCTTTCTTACTTGATTGCATGCATTATGGGCGTGTTTCCTCGAACTCAGCACTCTCTTACCACACCGCCGCCCCTCTCCCTCCCAGGAGCCGAAGCCGAGCCGAAGCAAAAAACACACACGCATGCAGTTATGCTGATACTCATTCATTCATTCATTCACTCACTGCAAATTGCCCTGCCCGATCGACCATCCACCCATCCCTGCTCCCCACCCGCCCTTTGACACAGACGCAATATTCAAACGAACGAACGAACAAACAAAAAGTCCACCAACGATCCAGAGAGAGCCGCTGGGTCACCATTGACTGACAGGCACTTCCTCAAAGCGCCTTCCCTCTCTCCTTCCCTCCATGCAGTACTGCCAATCATTCTCCATGGAGTCGAGGACAGTCGGAACTGTCCCATGTCGTTGTTAATACCGAATCTTCACTGATATGGAAATGCACGCACA
Organism: Chromera velia; assembly: GCA_018398765.1. Taxonomy (NCBI): domain Eukaryota; family Chromeraceae; genus Chromera; species Chromera velia. The sequence goes on along the minus strand of JAHBMJ010002411.1, from coordinate 17,429 downwards.
TACGTGCACGGGAGGGACATCTTCATCCATCGTTCCTTCCACCGCTCAACACCCAAAGGAGGAAGGGAGGGAGGGTGGGAGGCCTTGATGAAGGGAATGACAATCCGATCAACAGAGACAGAGAGGGAGACGGGGGGGGGGGAATAACTTTAATGAAACAACACAACGATCGTTCGACAGAATGATCGTTGCGCATTCGCCCGTCCAGCCAAACTTCTGTCCCAAGGCACACGAAAGGAAAGAAAGAAGGAAGAAAGGACACATCAGCATGCCTCCTCAGTCTAGATTATCGCGATAGCTCCACACCTGCACTGACAGGACCCACACCTGGATCCCCCTGCGCCTCCTGCACGAGGATAGTTCTGGTGGAGCCCTGCACTCGCATCGCACGCTGGCAGAGGAGCAGGCTGCTGCTGCTGTTGCTGTTGCACTCTTGTGGACGTCAGCGAACTCTCTCTCGTCTCTCTTTCCCTGCAACACACACAGACACACGCACACACACACATACACACAAACACGCGTACACATACACAGACACATACACGCGTACACACACACACACACACACACACACACACACATGCACACACACATGCACACACACATGCACACACACATGCACACACACATGCACACACACACACACACACACACTCACCCACTCACTCACTCACTCCCTCACTCACTCACGCACACACACGCACGCGCAGACGCACTTGGAGGTAGGCCTGCTTGTGCCTTCTGGTTGAAATTGAAGGGAAAAGAGACGATTGGAAAACTCAAGTGAGACCAAAATGAAGAATCGAATTCAGGCCCACGAAAAGAAAGCGCAAACGCACGAGCATGAGTTCACTCACATGCTGGTGGGTGGGCTGGCCGTGGGAGGCGGGGCTGCTGTAATCCTTTTGCGCATGGTGGACTGTTTCAGTTGCACCGACAGTCTTTTCCCTCCCACTGCGTATCCGTTCATTCCTGCGATGGCCTCAAGTGCGCTGGAAGGCTCCTCGAAGCACACGAACCCGAACCCCTTCTTCCTTCCCGTCTCTGCCTCCTTCGCAACGATTGCACTTTTGATGGCACCGAACGTCCGGAAGTGCTGCAATGCAGCGGGTGGGACGCAATCAGAAGGAAGACCCATGCAACCACCAACATACAGAAACACAAACATGCAGAGAGGGAGAAGACACACTGAGCAAAGGGCCGGTTGTCTGACGGTCTGGATGTCATTTGAATTTTGCCAAAAAGGAAGCATCCCCCATGTAAAGACGAACCCACACAATCCTTTAAGCACAGGCACAGTCACGGCTGCACGGGCGCGGCCTTTCACCTGATAAACTTGAAGGTCACACACAACCACACACACACACACACACACACACACACAATCACACACAGTCATACAAACGCGCAAACCGACAGAGTGACGGAGAGATAGGCAGCGAGAAAGAAAGAGTCAGAGTCACGAACCATCTGCAGGTCGTCATCATTCCAGTAGCTCGGCAGGTGGAAGACGAAGAGGTTGGACCCGTGGATGTTCTCGATGAAGTCCTCCGACGGTTCCCCCGGTGGGGCCTCTACTTTCACTGCGGGCGTCGGTGTTTGCTCCTGCACCTGCTGCGTCTGCGCGTTCTCAGGTTCTCTGTGGGCGTGGACGTCTTGCTGCTCCATAGGAGCAGGTGACTGCTGACCGGAGAAGGAACCCGCTGACCCCTGCACGGAGAGAGATCCCGAGCCTTCCATCGAGACGCTCTCTCCGACGTTCGTGTTCACCGAGAGCACCGAACGTTCCACGGCTCTCTCTCTTCCCTGCTGGGTAAAATGGTCTGTCTGGTAGGTTGGGTGTGTCTCAGAAGTGGAGGGGGGAGTCTGACGGTAGTTTGGCTGCATTGGGGGCGGGATTTCATACGGGTAGGAAGGCGAAAGCACGTCTCCTTGAGCACGGCTGTAGGGGTCAGCCTGCTGCGCCCACTCGTTGGGGAATCCGGGTGGGGGGGACGCCTCAAGCGCCTGCCGTGTGGTGACAGGGGTGGCACATGGCCGCTGGGCATGGTGAGATGCTGGAAGGGTGTGAGCAGGGCGGCTAACGATGGCGTTTGCTTGGCCGAAAAAGTGAGCCCTCAAACTATTATTTTCTGCCAGAAGGAAGCGGATATGACTGCGCAGAACATCACACTGGGAGCACCCAGAGTTTGTCCCAGGAGCACCGAGTTGAGGTTTCTCCATCCTTCTTCGTTTTGATTTGAGAGAGCAGAGAAAAGGCACAGGGGACGCGTGCTGGCCACTAAAAACGAATATGGTTTTAAAGAGATTTGGGACCTCGCATTGCTGCGTCAAAAGGTCATTCAATCTCGAAAGCCCTTCACCTGCCTCTTCTGCACGTTGAAAGCTCGTCGTGTTGACAACTCTTCTCGCCTTGTGCAACTGACACCAAGGAAAAAGAAGGTTGACGTACTCGACCATTTTGAGTCACCTTGAGAATCCTTGAGCCTTTGCAATTTTTTGTCCATGCAAATTGTTTGGAAAGATTTGGAAAGTGCCCCCCGATGCCCCCCGCTTCGCTTTTCGGGGCCATTCGAGCTGCACGCGTGTCGTTCTATGTCGTTCTTCAGCCAGCTGGTATAGCTAGGTCTGTAGTCAGCCAGCAAATCAGCCAGGCTGGCTGTTCATCCTTCACTGTGACACTGTCTGGATCACTCCATCGAACGACCTTCAACGAAACACAACATTGGAAAACCACCGAACGGTTTTCCTGTTGCGGTGTTTCGGATTTGGAAAGTTGTAAAGAAGCAGCAGGATCTGCAGCTACTTTCCGTCGTCTTACGTTTGATTTTCGTTGCCTTCGCTTGTGGCTTCACTTCTTCGCGAATCCTCAGAAGCTCTTTCCGCGATTGTCTTAACTTAGGGTGGAGGGTAAAAGAGAAAAGGCAAAGAGGAAACGCACGGAGAAAAAGGACGAAGAAGAAAAGACACAACAATGGACCCCTCAGAAGCAATTGCCCAGTTTTCCGCCATCACTGGTCAGTCCTATCCTGTCCACTGGAGGCTGTCCATAGGTCCATCGAGACCCGTGAGGGTACAAAGACCATCATGCGATATCAAGTGTGATGAGGAGGAGCTTTCTTGAGGTGACAGAAAGGGAGAGGGACAGGAGAACAAGCGTCCAATATATCCGAGCTCCACTTGAATCTGCAGCGCTTTTCGTTCCATTTCAGCCCGACAGGCCTCAACAAAAGACTCTCCAGTGACACCAGTTACAGCATCTTTTTCGCTACCTCTGATTGCACGTTGCGCCTCTTCTTCCGTTCGCCTTCCCCCGGGGGTTTGTTCTTCTTGCAGGGACGGATATCGAGACAGCAAAGTTTTATCTCTCGGTAGGTCTACGTATAGTGGGAAATCAGAGAGAGATGCAGAAAGGGGGCGGGGAAGAAAGAGCAGCATTGAAGCAGACAGGCAGGGGAAGCAGCTGGAGGAATCAATTCATTCCGTTTTGCTCAACAGACGCTGTTCCCGTCTTCTTCTGTTTCTTTCCGTCAGATTGCTCGTGCTTTTCTTTCTGTGGAGCACTTCTGTCATTTTCCTTTCTTTAGCTCGCTCTGCTCTAGTGCCTGCTCGCCCCTGTGTGACTCTTTGATGGTCCGGAGGCATGTTCGGCCTCCAAAAGAAGCGGATTGGGTCCTTCAATGGTTGTTTCTTGCCGGAAGCATGAGCATATTGCTGTTTTGTTGCGCGCAAATGAATGTATCGCGTACCACTAGTTCAAGTCCGTCCACAAGAAGCGAGCAACTGGGGTCCTCCACGCTTTCCTTTCTTCATCCATCCCCCAACAAACACAACACCCCTGACTCACTCACGTTCTCGCTCCCTTCTCCTTCAGATGACCAACAACGCACTGGAGCCAGCCGTCTCGTTGTTCATGGACCAGGGGGGAGGTGGAGGGGCGGGGGCGCCGATGGGAAATGCTGGCGGTGGAGGTGGAGGTGGAGGCGGGGGGAGAGGGGGGGCCCGCGCGCCTCCGCCTCCCGTGACCGACTTTGAGTCAGTCAGTCAGATAGGAAGACAATGAATGAATGCGTGACTGACGCAACGTTCAGTTCGCTCGACTTGAATAGGTTTTGATAGAGACCTAGGGACTTGGAGCTGGTTGGTTTCTTTTTTTCTCACATGGATTGCAAGGGGTTGCTTGTTGATTTTGGATCGAAATGGGGACTCCCGACTGACGGCGCGAAAAAAAAAGGGGGGGAGAATCTACAGACAGATGATGCAAGTTGAATGAAGAGAACTTTTTTTTTTTTCCATCGATCTGCGTGTCTGCCGAAAAGTTATTTAACCGATTTGTGCAACACCCACCGTAACAACTAACCGCCATCTAATTGCCGTCTGTCTCTGCTTCCCCTTCCTTCCCTCTCTCTGGGTGGGTGCAGGGAGGAAGTTCGCGCCCCGATTGCTCAATTCGATGATCGTCTTATGGGTGGGTGAGTGGGGCGGGGGGGTCGGTAGGCTTTTCGACTCGTGAACCCTAGGTCTTTCTGTCTGCTTTCATTCGTCTATCTGCCTGTCTGCGTGTGGTAGTGCTGCGTGATCACCGGTCCGTTGGAACGCCCTGTGTGTGGTGTCTTTCTCTCCGCGTCTGTACATTTTCATTTATTTAATATCTTCAGCGTAGGAATCACTTACTCCAGGAAGAAACTTTCAACCTTTATTCAGTCATTCATTCATTCATTCATTCATTCATTGATTTGGCTCCTTTTCTCTCGTTTCTCTTCTCTTCGCTTTTCTCTGGTTGTTGAGTTCACTCACCCACCCACCCGCACGCAAGCACAACCAAGAAGAAGACAAAATAGAATAAGAGAGGAAAGGAAAGGATTTGACCCTGCCTGTGTGGGGTGTTGTCCCGGCGGTCCTTCCACTACCTCTTTCTTTCTCTACCCGTTTGTTTCCATTCGACCATCTCACTGGAAGGGTTCATCCACTGGTTCTTCCAAAAAGGGGGGGGGCATGTAGTCAAGAAGTAAGTAAGTACGGAAAGAAGGAAGGAATTATGCCCATCCATCTTTCTCTCGAAATGCCCCCACACTCTCTCTAAATGGGCAAGTAAGGGAGTGAGTGACTGAATGAGTGAGTGCAGATGCGAACCAACAGGCTCTGTGGGACCGTCAGAGGGAGAAGGCGCGGGAGAGCAGCAAACGTCAGTGCGTGAGTGGGTGGGAGAGTGGAGAGGGCGGAAGGAAGTCAGGGAGCCTTCCCACTTTCTGGTCACTTCGCTCTCTTTCTCTTTCTCTTTCTTCCTTTTCTGCCCGTCCTTTTCCTCTTCATCTGCATTTGCCTCCCCCAAAGATTCTTTTCTTTTCCTCCCACGTTACGTTGGCCTTTCTTTTCCTCCCACGTTACGTTGGCCTTTCTTTTCCTCCCACGTTACGTTGGCCTTTCTTTTCCTCCCACGTTACGTCGGCCTTTCTTTTCCTCCCACGTTACGTTGGCCTTGCAACTGCTGTAGTTCCTCTTGGACATGACCATTTCCTTCCACCCTTCCCTTCTCTTCCGTTGCTGCTGCAGACGGAGGGAGGGGAGGAGGTCCGATAGATACATGTCCCTTCTCTCTCTCTCTCTCTTCCGCGTGCCCCCCCTCGTTGCGACAGGAAAGTCCTTCCCTTCCCTTCCCTGTCGCTCCCTCTCCGCCCGTCTTCTTTCTTGCCAAGCTGCAGTGCTGCCAGCCTACTAAGAATGTCTTTCAGAAAAGGAAAAGTGATTTATTGAGAGAGTGCTCTGCGTCTCTGCATGGTTCCGTGCAGCCAAGGTGAAGGCCCTGGCCGACTTTTCGAAGAAGGAAGAAGACCGTGACGGTCCGTCCGTCCTTCTGTCTGTCTGTCTGTCCGTTTGTCAATTGTGTTGCCAGTGTACTGCAAGCACTCAGTCAAGACGTCCGACAAGCAGAAGAGAAGGGATAGCGTTTGTTGTTGTTCTGTGTGGTGAAGACGATCAAGCGAAGCGAATGCACGCGCTCTGTGAGCGGAAGGAGGCCGTTCAACAGGGAGGGTCTGTGCATCCATCAAACTTGAGCGAGTGTAGGGAGAGCTGCCAGAACTCGAGTGTTGTCAAAGATTTTTCTCAAAATTGAGAGAAAGATGTGCAAGGAAAGTCGCCAGGTCGCTCTCTCTCTCTCTCTCTCTCTCTCTCTCTGCATTCAGTCAGGCCTTTCAGGACTGAAGTGAAAGAATCTTGACAGGATTTCTGTCAAGAATTAATCTGGCACGTCTGCACAGAAACAAAATGCCCGCCTGTGTCCATGCATGCAACTGTAAAGGGACTGGTTAAGAGAAGAAAGCGAAGGGAAAAGAAACCCGATGATCGAGAAGAGAAGAGAAGGGGTTAAAATCAAGCAACCTTCCTTCTATGGGTCCGTTAGCCTTGCCTGCCTGCCTGCCTGCCTGCCTGCCTGTCTGTGAGGAGAGCAGCAAGCAGAATCAGCGGGAAACAGAAAGACAAGAGGGGGGACAGTCTGTCGCCTTGCCCACCACCTTCCTGTCTGCCTAGACCTGTCTGTCTTCTGAAAGAGAGGAAGAGAAAAGGAAAGAAAACAGGGTATTGTCTGTCTGTCTGTCTGTCTGTGTGCAGCCTTTGCAAAGCTCTTCGACGGTTCCGGGCCCGGCGGCTGTGAGAATTGCCCCCTTCCTCTCCAGCAGGTCTGTCTGTCTGACCGTCTCTCTCTCTCTCTCTCTCTCTGTGTGTGTGTGTGTGTATCTATGACGTGCTTGAATCTCTGTCTGAAGGCGATCAGGAAGAACTCACCATTATTTGTTGACTATTGTTTCTGTCGGTCTGGCCTGTCAGGGGCGCTATACTCTCTCTCACCTTCCGGGCCCCCTGCCCACTTTGTCTGAGCTGTCGTGATGTTCTTTTGTCTTTGTTGCTTTCTTTCTTTTTGTCTGTAGTGTTCATGAAGGAGAGAAGTGAAAGAAGCCATATAGTCTGTCTGTCGGTCTGTCTGTCGCTCTCCCGCTACCTCTTTCTCTTCTGTCTCTTTCTTGGATGTCTGTCTGGCTTGACGTTCGTTTCCTTCCTTCCTTCCTTCCATTATTGGTGGATGGATGGATGGATGGATCCACCCTCACACCATCCAATCAATCTATCCGATCTGTCTGTCCGGATACACACACACACTCACACACACACACACACACACACACACACATGAATGGAAGGGGGGCACTAGGGCCAGAGGAAGGAAGGAAGGAAGGAAGGAAGGAAACTTAGCACCCACTCTCTCTGCCGGAAGGACAATCGGGTGCATGCAGCCATGAGTTCCTTCCCCCCCCCCGTCTCTCTCTCTCTGTATCTCTCTCTCTGTTCTATTGATGATCAGTCAATCACTTTGTGTGTCCATGTGGGGGCGGTCGACACACACATACACACACACACACACACACACACACACACAGAGAGAGAGAGAGAGAGAGAGAGACATAGACACTCATTCTTCTGCCTCTGTCTCCTCCCTCTCGCTCTTCTCTAGCTGTCGACGTTGTGTCCGAAGTCCCTGTCCCTCCCTCTCCCTCTCTACCTGCCTGCCCGCTTGCCCGCTTGTTCCTCAACGACCTACTCACACCCCCATCGATGCCCTTATCTCTCTCCCTCTCTCTATCTCTCTCTCTCTCTCGCTCGCTCGCTCGCTCGCTCTGTTTGTGTGCGTGTGTGAATGAGTGCGTTTGTGCGTGTGTGAGTGACTGCAGTGCTCTGAAAGAGCCGAGAAGGAGGGCAAGTGGGTCCTTGTGCACATTCACGTAGAGAAGGAATTTGTCTCTCACGAGGTCCGCTCTCTTTTTTAGTTGGTCATTTCATTCATTCTTTCATCAGTCAGCGGGGGTCTCCTTGGATTGAGGGAGTTTTTTTTCTTTTTGTGAAAAGTGGAAGAGGAAGAGCGTGGACCCTTGCACACAGGCCGTGAGGAGTTTTGCAGAAACCGCGTGTAAGAGGACCTCGCGGGGCGTGCTTTATTGTGTCATCAATTTCCATTTCTGTTCATATCATTGAAATGGAGAAGTCAGACGTGTCTGTCACAAAAGGATCGATCATTACGATGAGACAGACAAATGTTTCCGTGTCATGGAGAGAGAAGGCACAGCACGTCGACGCCTGTTTTGCGGGACATTCTTTTCTACTGTAAGCGAGACGAGAGAAAGAACGCAACGCTGCCTTTTGGCATTTGAAAAAAAGAAGGCACCTTACAGTGATTTTTTTTGCTTTCCTTTTTTGTTTTCTGACTTTCCATTGGGCTGCCGGTCCTCTCCCCTTCCTGCATGCTGCGAATGTGTTTGTCAGAAATCATTCCTCTTCTCCCGCCAGCATCCCTGTCCTTTTTCTTTTCTTCCTTTCAACTGAATAAGCATGTGTGTATGTGTGTGTGTGTGTGTGTGTGTGTGTGTGTGTGTGTGTGTGCGTGTGTGCGTGTATGCATGTGTGTGCAGCTCCGAAGGGACACCTGGAAGGACGACACAGTGGCTGATCTGGTGAAGGGCAGCTTCGTCTTCTGGACTCGGGACGATGACTCGGATGAAGGGACCTCCTTCCAGAACCTCTACAGAGTGGGTGGGTTGGTGCGTGGGGGGGTGGGTATATACGTTAGGGGGTGTGTGGGTGGTTCAGCTAGAGGGATGCGGAGGGGAAGGGGGAACGGCTTCTGTCCCTGCCTGCCTGCCTTCCTGGGTTTTTCCTTGTCATATCCGCACATGATGCTACAGAGAATCAAGAGAAGGGGGAGAAATAGAGAAAGAAGAACGCGTGAGTTGCCCACTGTTTATGTGTTGGTGTGTGTATCTGTCAGTCGATATTGTGAGTGCTTGATGATGTGCGTGTGTGCTTCTATCCTATCCTTCGATGAAATTGTGGTGTGTGTGTGTGTGTGTGTGTGCGCGCGCGCAGGCCCAGCACACTCCCTTTGTGGGTGTCCTGGACCCCCGCACGGGTTTGTTCTTTGTCTTTGTTTTTCTTTGCTTTCTTTTTGTTCTTTTTAGTTTGTGGTGGGGTGTCGAAAGGGAATAGGCTGTTTCTCTTTTCTTGTTGGAGGTCGGGAAGGGTGGCGAGAAGAGAAATTGAAGAAAAAGAGAAGTAAGTCTGTTGACAAGAGAGAGCTGTATACGGGTAGGAAGAGACACCCATTTGGGGGGAGAGACGAAAGCAATGAACGAAGAAAGAAAGAAACAAACAAAGAAAGAAAGAAAAAGGGGGGGAGAACACACCAAATACTGGCTTGAAATTAATTTTCTCTTTGGTTGTTCACTCACGCCTCAGTACTTCGAAGACCCGAGGACCAGCTCGGAACATCACCCAGTCACTGGATGGATGGATGGATGGATGGATGGGTTTGACTAGACTGGCTTTCAAAAGATCTCTTGTGAGTCCACACATGCATACACATACACATACACACACACCAACTCTCACTCTCTCTCTCTCTCTCACACACACACACACACACACACACCGAGATAATGACTGACATATCGGCAGATCCACATGCGTGCATGAACGCGCAGGCAGGAAGGTGAAGGAATGGGACCCCAAGGTCTTCAAGGAGCCCCTCTCTGCGGCCGACATCTGTCAGTCAGTCAGTCAGTCAGTCGATGCGTGCGTCAGTGAGACAGTCAGTCAGTCAGTCGATGCGTGCGTCAGTGAGACAGTCACTGACTCAGGTATTGGATCGATGGATGCTGGTTTTAACTCGGAGAGAAGGAATAAACAGCGTTTCCCTTTCTCTTTTACCCATCCGTCCGATCGTGCGAGGGAGGGCTCCCTCCCTCCCTCCGTCCCTGGATTGGCAGACAGACTGAACACAAGAGGGAGGGAGGGTCGATCTCTCTGATTGGACGAGGACTTGAGTGAGTGTCTGCCTCCCTTCCTTCCTCCCTCGGGCTGTGTGGGCAACTCGCAGCGTGGCAGGGACGGGAGATTACCTTCCTTCCTTCCTTCCTTCCTTCCTTCCTTCGGTACTTACGTATGTCCTTTCTGCTCTCTCGATTCACGTTGGTGCCTGTGTGAGTGAGTGAGTGCAGTGACGACATTCCTGGAGAAACACACCCTCGAAGGGAACATGAACCCCTTGGTCGGTCTGTGCACGTCTGCCTGTGTGTGTGTGTGTGTGTGTGTGTGTGATTCACTTGTATGTCCTGCCTGCGTGTGGGGAAATCTGTGCGGACACAACGCCCAGTGCACGAAGTGTGCGTGACATGAACTCTCTCCCACCCTATTGTTTTTGTGGGTCATCTTATTTTTGGTGCTCTCGGAGTAGGCATGAAAGCAAGGGCACATGTGCGTGCGTCAACGAGGTTTGTTTGAGTTCGCTACTCTCTCAGGAAGGAATTGCAAGAACACTTACTTCCCTTGATGCTGTTTTGGAGTCATTGAGCACCACTGCACTCAGGGCTTCTACGCACCTGGCCTTCGTGGGGCGCCGCTCACGTGTTGGAACTGTGGAAGAAGGGAGGAAGGAAGCAAGGAAAGAAGGAAGAGTGTGGTTTCTCTGAGCGGAGTGACCAGGAGCCTCTGAGATGTCGATTATGAAGGAAAAGGCTCGACTGAGCTAGGCCGAAATGAGTCTGCGTACAGACAACCGTTCACTGTGTTTGCCTTTTATTCGACCTGCCTGCCTGCAGAAGAAGAAGGCCCAGGAGGCGGCTGCCGCAGCGACAGCCAGCGCGTCGTCTTCCTCTTCCTCCTCCTCGGCTGTTCCCCCTCTCTCAACAGGTGCAGCACCTGCTGCTGGGGTCAATGGAACAGCACCACCGGCCCCGGTCCCTCCTCCTCAGCTTGCTGCTCAAGTGCCCGACGAGCCTGACGGTCTGTCTGCTCTTTCTGTCTGTCTGTCTGTTCGGGCCCCCTGCCCACTTTGTCTGAGTTGTCGTGATATTCTTTTGTCTTTGTTGCTTTCTTTCTTTTTGTCTGTTGTGTTCATGAAGAAAAGGAGGGAAAGAAACCATTTAGTCTGTCTGTCAGCCTTTGCCTCTGTTTCCTCCTTGGTTTGGATGGATGAGTGTTTCCTTCCGGTTATACTGGTTTGGGGAGAGCGTCTCTCTCTCTGTCTATCTGTCTGGTGGTTCGTTCTTCCTTTCTCGTGGCCGTTCTTCGTTGTGTTTGATTTGAGTCTGCAAGTCTTCTCTTCTCTTTCGCTCTGCCGCACACACACACACACACACTCACACACACAAACAAACACACAGACACACACACACACACACACACACACAAACAAACACACACACACACACACACACACACGTGTGCCTGCATCGGCAATCCCCCTCTGCCCCGTTGTTGGCGCACAGAGACTAGCGATATCCCTCTGTGAGAGAGAGAGAGAGAGTCTGTGCGAGAACGAATGAATGAATAAATGAATGAATTGAATGAAGCAGCGAGCGAGAAGGACGTGGTGAAGATCCGCATTGTGAATTTGGACGGTTCGAAGCGGGTGAGACGGGTGCGGGGCTCCGATACCCTCGCGGCTCTGTTTGCGCTCTGCGGGGCCCTGAACGGCCTCGGGGCAGGGGAGGTAGAGCTGCTGGTGCCCCCTCAGAAGAAGCTCAGAGATACCTTCTCGGTCAGTCAATGCAGGAAGAAAGGAAGTTAATGAGGTGGATGGAGTAGCGAAGACACCGTGAGGGAGGGAGGGAGGGAGGGAGGGAGGGATGAAGAAAGGGAAAGGAAAGTGCATCGGCGTTGTTTAGATGCATGTGTGTTTGAGTGTGCGTGTGTTTGTGGTCGCCTCTTGGAGTGTGTTCGCATGTGTATTCGAAGAACGAGAAGGGCGGACTTAAGAAGGCAGTGATCGGAAGGAAAGAAGCATGCGGAGGGAGAAAAGCAGCGAGCAAGCTCGAATGAGAGGCTGGGAGCAAAAGAGTGCAAGAAGAGATGGGAAGGACCCAGAGAGAAATCAGAGGGACCGTCAGAGAGAAGAGAGAGGGGGAGGACCCAGACATGCAGAGGTGTGCTGTACTTCCGAGACAGACGACGTATGAACTTTCAATTCCCTTACAGACGACGTATGAACTTTCAATTCCCTTCCTTCCATCCTGTGTTTACGTACGATTGCTTAGGGGTATTTTGGGCCAGGCACTTTCATGCGGGACTCTGTGCATCTCTAAGCATGGATGCGTGTGTGTGTATATTAATATTGATATATATGTGTGTGTGAGTGTGTGTCTGTCCGTCCGAGTGCAGATGGAGACGACGCTGGCAGACGCAGGACTTGACTCGTCCCAGGTCACCATTCACCGCAAACTTGGTTGATGGATCGAGCGATTAATGGAACAATTTCGTGAATGCCTCTCTCGTGCATTGAATAAGTGACCAGACAGACAGACGAACAACAGCAAGCCCACAGCAGCTACCTGGCCTGCCATGCAGCGAGTTCTTGGTTGCTCAGTTTTGGTTGCGGGGTTAAGAAGAGCCGAGAGGAGAGGAGAAATACATCTTGGAGAAGAGGAAAGAAGAGAGAGTGGATGGGAGGAATGCGTGCGGAGAGGTGAGATAGAGGAGAGGTTTGGGAATGCGCTTGTCGCTTCACGAACCAAGGGGGGTTTGGTGGGTTTCGGAGGATGGTGGGAGAGGCTGACAGACAGGCATGTCGAGTGAATGGAGGTGGGTGGATGTGTTGAGTGGTAGAGAGAGAGTGGGGTGCGTGAGTGTCCTCCCTTTCTTGCTTCAGATTGGTGCTTGAGTGTCCGGCGGAGGCTTTTCACATGCCTTGTCATCTGCACGGGTACTCGCTCGTGCGTCCTTTGAGTGGAGAAGAATGATCGATCGAATGCGTCTCCTGAAATCCTGCCCCGGGTTGGATCGTTCTTTTGTCTCGACTGACGGCACCCTGCGACCTTCTCTCGGTCCGTGTATCGGACGGTCGATCAGTCGCTGCTTGATACTGCTTGATCGATCACGCTGATCAATCAAAAGACACAGATTTTTGTGTCTTCTTTCCTCTGGTTCTTGTACAAAGGTAGTACTCACTAAGAGAAGGAAACTTCCAAAAAGTATGTGTCATCAAATCTAGCATCAAATGAAGTCAAACAAAAGTATTACACTAAACAACATACTTACTAGCATATTTCTGTAAATTATTATATTTTAATTGCTGTGTGTTTCATTTTTTTACTAGCTTATTTTTAGTTGTAAACACCTGATCATATGACTAAAAAACTTAGGCAGCGGCTTTAAAATGAATTTTAATTATTGATAAAAACTTCGAAACTCTCGAACAAAAATCATTCCTAGAATTATTTTAATTTTTTTAACTTTTAGTTTAAATGAATAATCATTATACTTTTTTTACTTTACTTAATTGTGGTTAAGCCTAGAGTCTATTATATTTGATTTTTGTATTATTATCTAAAGTGGGTAATCATTATCAAATTTTGATAGTTACTACTAGTATTGAAACCGGATCATAATCATTACTCACTTAAGTTTTGAATTTCCCGTCATCCCCACCCCTGCCGCAGATTTGTTTTTGAAAAAAAGTTGCCCTTTTAGCTGCAAGTCGCGCACTTGATTAAAGGAGCCGAAAATTATCACTGCATGCCAACTCTGGGAGACTTTCTTCCGCGCGCAAGGCGCGCGAACTGACTTGAAATTTTTAAGATGGTTGCATGCATGCATGGTTTTTTTACGTACATGCATGTATATGCATATATGCATGGAGATTGCAGCATGATGTACGTATATACGTGTACGTGTTGTTTTCATTGCCAATTGTAGAATTGTGCGTTCCATGTTTCGTGGGCCGGCAGTATTTCCATGTGTGAATACGATGGATTTTTTTGCAACTTGGCCATGCGAGAGGCTCAAAGAGATGAAGAGTGCCTTGGCTCAAGGGCAACACACTTGTCAATACGATCAAACGTGGGCATATCTACGTCGTACATGTGAGTCGGTATGAGAAACGCTCAACTCTGAGCCTGGAGAAGCCTCTCTGGTCCTTCGGGGAATTTTTGTAGTCTCACAGTCAGCAAGATGATGGAAGAGAGGGGAAGGAAGGTTGTGCAGTTGGTCTCTTCTCCGTCCGCAGAGGCGGGGGGAGAGTCTGTGTATGACGAGAGGGAGTACCTGCGGGCGACTGGTCGGGGGAAAAAGTCGGGGACAAGTTTTTCACTGAAGAAAAGAAGATCTACGAAGAAACCCCTCGACGAGAGCACTCTGGCGGAAATTCGGAAAAAGGCGAAGGAGGCGGTTGACTTTTCCGACAAGCGAGAGCAGTTGATGGAGAGGCAGAAGTGTCTGGCTGAGTCCGAACGTCTCCTGAAGATCCAATCTCCTCTGATTCGAAGAGTCAAGATCCACGCCTTCGTTGCAGACTCTATGAAGGAATTGGAGAACCTTAGACGCTCAGATTTCGCCTGTGGCGCCGTTGCTGTGATCTCCATCCTTTTCGCAATTCTGCAAGTCAGTCAATCTGCATGCATCATGCAAATATGTATGGGCCAGGCCCAGCTCACGCATGTTCATATGTGAAGGATCGACGACAGAGAGCGGTAGAAATACACGGGGGCTCTGTTTTCTCTGAGATGGGCAAACAGAGGAAGAGGGATTTCCAGATAGACGGCACACTGACTGTAAAATAAGGAGAGTAATCACCCGACGCGCTCGCAAAGTTGTCGTTCTCGAAGTCCTTTTTGTTTCGAAGCGATTTTTGAAGAGGCACAGTCAATCTCTCTTGCTCTCTCATGAGCTCATGGGAATGATCAGGAAGGCCCCATGTGTGCATCTCTGAATGAATCATTGGTGAAGTGTTCAAGTAGGGAGGGGAGGAATCCACGATTCGATCTTACTCTACTTCAATGTGAGCGTGCATTTTATTTTATCTGATTCATGTGGAGATCGGTTGCTGTTGACCAACCCGATGTTCGAACTTTGAATTGAAGAGGAATGCGCGGCTGGACGCTGCAGTGTACGAAAGAAAATGCCGGGCCTGGTCAGGGCCCCTTGAAAGGAAGAGAAAAAAGGGAGCTCTTCTGACTGACTGACTGACTGACTGAGTGACTGACTGACTGACTGACTGACTGACTGACTGAGTGACTGACTGACTGACCGACTGACTGACTGACTGACTGACTGAGTGACTGACTGACTGACTGACTGACTGACTGAGTGACTGACTGACTGACTGACTGACTGACTGACTGAGTGACTGACTGACTGACTGACTGACTGACTGAGTGACTGACTGAGTGACTGAGTGACTGAGTGACTGAGTGACTGAGTGACTGACTGACTGACTGACTGACTGACTGACTGACTGAGTGACTGAGTGACTGAGTGACTGAGTGACTGAGTGACTGACTGACTGAGTGACTGAGTGACTGAGTGACTGAGTGACTGAGTGACTGACTGACTGACTGACTGACTGACTGAGTGACTGAGTGACTGACTGACTGACTGAGTGACTGACTGACTGACTGACTGACTGAGTGACTGAGTGACTGAGTGACTGAGTGACTGAGTGACTGAGTGACTGACTGACTGACTGACTGACTGAGTGACTGAGTGACTGAGTGACTGAGTGACTGAGTGACTGAGTGACTGACTGACTGACTGACTGACTGAGTGACTGAGTGACTGAGTGACGGAGTGACTGAGTGACTGACTGACTGACTGACTGACTGAGTGACTGAGTGACTGAGTGACTGAGTGACTGAGTGACTGAGTGACTGAGTGACTGACTGACTGACTGACTGACTGACTGAGTGACTGACTGACTGACTGACTGACTGACCGAGTGACTGAGTGACTGAGTGACTGAGTGACTGAGTGACTGAGTGACTGACTGACTGACTGACTGAGTGACTGAGTGACTGAGTGACTGAGTGACTGAGTGACTGACTGACTGACTGACTGACCGACTGAATGACTGACTGACTGACTGACTGAGTGACTGAGTGACTGAGTGACTGAGTGACTGACTGACTGACCGACTGAATGACTGACTGACTGACTGACTGACTGACTGAGTGACTGACTGACTGACTGACTGACTGACTGAGTGACTGAGTGACTGAGTGACTGACTGACTGACTGACTGAGTGACTGACTGACTGACTGACTGACTGAGTGACTGACTGACTGACTGAGTGACTGACTGACTGACTGAGTGACTGACTGACTGACCGACTGACTGACTGACTGAGTGACTGACTGAGTGACTGAGTGACTGAGTGACTGACTGACTGACTGAGTGACTGACTGACTGACTGAGTGACTGACTGACTGACTGAGTGACTGACTGACTGAGTGACTGACTGACTGACCGACTGACTGACTGACTGAGTGACTGACTGAGTGACTGAGTGACTGACTGACTGACTGACTGACTGAGTGACTGACTGACTGACCGACTGACTGACTGACTGAGTGACTGAGTGACTGAGTGACTGACTGACTGACTGACTGACTGACTGAGTGACTGACTGACTGACTGACTGACTGAGTGACTGACTGACTGACTGACCGACCGACCGACCGACCGACCGACTGACTGAGTGACTGACTGACTGACTGACTGAGTGACTGACTGACTGACTGAGTGACTGAGTGACTGACCGACTGACTGACTGACTGACTGACTGAGTGACTGACTGACTGACTGACCGACCGACCGACCGACCGACCGACCGACTGACTGACTGACTGACTGACTGACCGACTGACTGACTGACCGTCTGACCGACTGACCGACTGACCGACTGACCGACTGACCGACTGACTCACTGACTGACTGACCGACTGACCGACTGCCTGCCTGCCTGACTGACTGACTGACTGACTTTGCGCTGACGTCGTGCGCTGTCCCCCCGTCTCGCTCTTGACTGATTGCAGGAAGAACTCTCTTTCCGGGAAGACTGGGCTCTAGAGGATCCGGAGAGAAACGTTTATGAGAGCAGTGCGAGCGTGGTGATGTTGCAATTCTTCTGCTCTGCCTGCACGCTCCTGCTGTTTGCGGGGGTCTGGTGGAGGTATAATATTCAGGTGCAATTGAAGAGGGTGAAGAGGGAGGCCGTCATTGAAGACAATGTTCTCTCTATGGGTCGGTCCGTTATTACACTCATCCATGCATTTACATGAGTGGACATACATATGGTGTGTACATGTGTGCATATGTAGATGTGAGAAGGGTGAAAAGAGGTCCGAAACAAAACTTGTTTGGTGTGCAGAGGATTGAGTGCCTACCTTTGTTGGTTGTCCTAGCGCCATTCTTTGTTGGTTGGTCAGACGGCTTCTCCCTTTCTTTTCTTTTCTTGAAGCCAGGCTGTGCACTTCCAACCTAACTGACTGACCGACTTGTCGGGCCGATCTTGGAAAGTGTTTAGAATAGGAAAGGCGAAGAACACGAGAGACAGAGGGAGAAGGAAGGAAAGAAAGCTTGAGAGAGAGAGAGAGAGAGAGAGAGAGAG
>JAHBMJ010002410.1:74109-100569 GCA_018398765.1 Chromera velia | reverse complement strand
GAGCTTCCAAAATTGCGTTTTTCAAGACATGTGTTCTTTCAGTCTGATGTATATATATATATATATATATATACATGCATGCATGTATGCGCATACATGCATTGTACACGGTGACCAAGCTATGGCGGCGCCCTATAGGTCTTAGTGTTGGAACACTTAGTATGGCGGCGCCCAAACCGATTATGCACCCCGGAGCAAGCTAGCACCCCTTCCATCACCCTAAACTGAAACTGGCTAAAATCTCGAGTTGGGTCTTCACGCCCTACATAGTCATAAATTGTCTGCGCGGGATGCGCGCGGATTCGCGGTTGCGGCGTTGCGCGCGCACGACGAGCGAAATGCACGCCGTGGCCGTCTACCATGCTCAGTGACATTCTCAGACTGTTTGACAAAGTTACTTCAACTAATCAAACATCACTATATAGACACCATACAGGCACACATAGACGGGCTCTTGGAGAGTGCGGGAGAAGCCACACATTCAGACCCAAGCTTCTCTCATTGATGCTACATGTGTCACGTCAGCTCTTCAAACTGACATCCGCTTCTACGTGGCGAAGTCTGCCCAGTATACAATCCCTCTGTACGCCTTCTGTAGAAAGCCGCAAGAACTGGGCAGCTGTCTCTCCCAAAAGACAGTCTTGGGGGTGTCTGACTCGTCTACCGACTGACTTTCGAGTCAAGACTTTGGAGAAGTGACAAGAAGTTCCGTCTCTCTTCTGTCTAAATACATATATGGATTGAAGTCCTGCCTCACAGTTTCTTCGCATCTCGGTCTCAGCAACTCGATGAGGAACGTGGACGCTTTCCTGGGTGACGAAAAGCTGGAGAAGCTCTCCAAGCGTCAGCCGAACTGCATGAGCGAGCCGTGCATGGGTCTAGAAGGGAGACCCAGACTCATTTTGAGTTTGGCGGAACTTCAAATTAGTCAGAGAGACGGAGACAAAATCAATAGCTGTCCGTTACCAGCAGAGCATTCTATGAGGGGGTGCTATTCGCCAGCTGCCGATTGCAGGCGTCTTTGCCGGCGCGGCTACCAAGAGACCACACTGTGCTGCAGTAGCACCAGCCCTCTCCACTCGAATCCTGATGTTCCTGGAGATGCCTCCTGTATTTATGATCACGATCTTTTGTGGCTCTCTCTCTCTCTCTCTCTCTCTGTCTGTCTCTCTCTCTCTGTGTGTGTGTGTGTGTGTTTCGCAAATGCAGGTGCGCGTCTCCGCTACCGGTGGACTCTTTTGTCGGCATCTGGAGACCTCCTCTCCTCCTTTGCCTGCGTTCTGTGCTTGAATGACCTCGACTTTAGCAAATTCTGGTCAGTGTCTGATTGGACTCAGTGACTGATCGGCACATTTGTTGAGCGAACTGGCTGTTCAAAAGTCTGCATGCGTGTCGTGTCACTGCGGCCTGAAGCAGGAGGACGAAATCCTCTTTCTGTCATTGTTCTCATGCTCGAAGGGCGCACGCAAATGACACGATACAAGTGGACCTTTCGTTTTGTGTGTGCATTGCGTCTGCTTTTTCTGTCCTCTCTTCTTTTCGGTTCTGCTCCGTGTCAAGCTTTCTTCGTCTCGGGTCGGTCTGTCTTGCCCCTTCGTTTGACTTGAACTCTTTACCGTCATGCTCTCCTATCGAACTGCATGTGAGTGGTTAATTTCCTTCTAGGACTCTCTTCGTTCTCGAGGATGAAGAAGGAATCAATTAATCGATCTGCCACGCATCCCTTCCTTCCTTTCGGCTTTTGTGTGGTGCCTGCACGCGAACATGCTTCCAGAGTTTTTTTGTGAATGTTGCTCACGTGTGCGTCTGGCCGCCCTGGAATACGAACCTGACTGTGAAGAAAAAATGAATGCACACACGGGGTGGGTGGGTGCAGGAAGGAGGATGTGGAGGAGTGGAACTTTGAGGAGTCCGTTCTCGAGATTGTCGTTCTCTCCTGCCTCAGAGTGGGGCTTCTCGTGGGCATGCTATGGGGTTCGGCGCTGGAGGACAGAAAAAAGAGGTCAGTGAGTGAGGGAAAATCAATCACGGAGGAGAGAGGAGAAACGAGAGAAAAGTCGCATGTTTGCACAAATAAATGCACGCACAAGGGAAGGCCAGAAAGGAAAGGAAAGACTGCAGTGTGAAGACTGCATGTCCGTGGTCCTTCCACTTGATTGAAGAGACTATCGCTTTTCTCTGCCTTTCTCTCCGTTCGTCCGTCCGTCTGTTTGTCTATCCTGTCGGCGAAACAGATGCAAACAGATGCAAGGGGCGCACTGTCATATTCTCACTCCTTTCTTTCACCGTCAGTTGGAAATTTCCTTTCCCCCGTGTTTTATTTGCTTGTAGAAGAAGAGAAAGAGAACTTATACAGTGTGTCTGTCTGTCTATCTGTCTGCACTGTCATTGAGAAAGAAGGGAAAGAAAGCATATAGTCTGTCTGTCTGTGCGTCTCTCTCTCTCTGTGTGTGTGTGTGTGTGTGTGTGTGTGTGTGTGTGTGTGTGCAGATACGCCCCCCCTGCGAAGAACAGGGAGGCCTCTCTAGTCTCTGACCCGGATGAATTTCGCTGGAGCGTCTACGACCTGACCTACAGGGCCTTTCTGTTGTCTCTGCTGTTGAGTTTCTGCAAGGGCCTTGTTCTTGTCGGGAGAGGGGGGGGCAGAGTGTGGGGCAACTCTCACGAAATCTCCTTGATCTGCCTTTGCATCGGTGGGTCAGCTCAGTTGCCAATATTGCGAGTCTGCCATGTATGTACACGCGCATGCACATGCAAAATCTTTCGGTGAATTCTGAATGGTCTGTCTGCATTTCTGTCGAAAGGCCAGTTTCCGGACTTTGCTGTCTCGGCCCCGTGCCTTCGATTTTTTCTGGATACCTTTCTTTTCATCCATCCTTCCTTTCTTCTTTTTTTTTTTTTTTCTTTCTTTCTTTCTTTCTTTCTTTCTCTCTCTCTTTCTTTCTTTCTTTCTTTCCTTCCTTCCTTCCTTCCTTCCTTCCTTCTCCTTCCTTCCTTCCTTCCTTCCTTCCTTCTTTTCTTCTTTTCTTTCTTTCTTTCTTTCTTTCTTTCTGTCTTTCTTTCGTTCTTTCTTCCTTCCTTCCTTCCTTCCTTCCTTCGTTCCTTTCTTTCTCTCTCTCTTTCTTTCTTTCTTTCTTTCTTTCTCTCTTTCCTTCCTTCCTTCCTTCCTTCCTTCCTTCTCCTTCCTTCCTTCCTTCCTTCTCCTTCCTTCCTTCCTTCCTTCCTTCCTTCTTTTCTTCTTTTTTTTCTTTCTTTCTTTCTTTCTTTCTTTTCTTTCTTTCTTTCCTTCCTTCCTTCCTTCCTTCCTTCTTCCTTCCTTCCTTCCTTCCTTCCTTCTTTTCTTCTTTTCTTTCTTTCTTCCTTCCTTCCTTCCTTCCTTCGTTCGTTCCTTTCTTTCTTTCTTTCTTTCTCCCTTTCTGCAGGCGTCCTTTTTGTCTGTCTTAATTTTCTCTGCTTGTGTAAGAAATGTGTCAAAACTCGATCACTCCTCTGGCTTTCGTTTTCTGCCTGGGTCGAATCTAGGAAGGATTGTTCCATGGACCTCATCTCGTTCCCCCCTTCCCGATTTATTCAACCATCTGCTTCCCCCTTAATTTCGTTTGTTTGTGTATCTATCTGTCTATCTCTATGTTTGTCTCTTCTCATGCAGGTGCTCTGTTGCTTCTCGCCAATCTGTTTGCCTCGATGGCAACGCTCTGGACGTGGAAGAGACTCGACAAGGCAAGACTTGAGGTGCGTTCGTTTACTTTCATACAGAATCCTTTTTTTTTTCTTTGTATGAAAAAGAATTCTGTATGAAAGTAAACGCATGCCTCGATGGCAACGCTATGGACGTGGAAGAGACTCGACAAGGCAAGACTGGAGGTGCGTTGCGTGAGCGAGGCCATTCTGATCGGTTTGGTTAAAGTGACACTTCTTTCGATCTCAGATTTGTCTGTGTGTGCACCTCTCTCTCTCTGTCTCTCTCTCTCTCTCTATAAGTGTACGTATGAATGTGAACTCACTAATCGAATAGCTTCAAGCTGAAGGTCTCATTCGCCGATTGATTTACTGACTGATTCACTTACCGACCAGTCAAAGTGTTGATTGATCTCTGGTTGAGTGCTGCTGAAATATGTGTGAGTGCAGGTCTGGAAAGGCAGAGATGCAGCCTGTGCTCTCCTCGAGGCTTCCGAGAGGGCAGAGAGGGGGGAGGAGACAAGCGGGGGGGCCGACAAGGAGAAAAAGGACAACAGGGAAAAGGAACAATACTCCTCGAACCTCACCTTCTGGCAAATCATGAAGGTCGGTCTTTCGCTCGCTCTGTCTCTGTCTCTCTCTCTTCTCTCTCTCTCTCTCTCTCTCTGTCTCTCTCTCTCTCTCTCTCTCTTTCTTTCTCTCTCTGTCTGTATAAAGAAAAGGAAGGAAAGAAACTATATAGTCTGTCTGTCTGTCTTCAGCCCTAGCTCGTTGTTACTGTGACGGTCCTGTCTGTCTGTTGACCGACCATTCCTCTTCCTCTGACTCGAACAGGTTGCTGTGCTTTTTGTTGGTGGGGATTTCCCACCCGTTCTTCGTTGTTTGTACATTCTCCTTCACCTGCCTTAAAGGAAGCGAAAAGAAAAAAGAACGACGAATGCATTTATTTCCATCTGCCGCTCAGGTGCTGCGACCATACTTTTGGCCTTCCTCCGGTGTGGACCATCAAGGGGCTGTCTTTTGGAATCGGGTGGGTCTGTTTCTTCCCTTCTTCCTTCCCTTGTTTCTTTCGTTCCTTCCTTCCTCCTCCACCTGTTCTACCTTTTCTTCCCTACCTGTTTCCGTGAAGTCCTCTCTCTTGTTTCTGCAGTACCGGTAGTGCTGAGATTCCCTTCCAGTCGCAGTCTTCAATACTGTGGTTGGTGCTTTGCTCTCCGCTTCTTTTCAACGGTGGTTGTTGGTACCCGACTTGTTTGTCATTGCGTGGGGGGACCTCTGTGTGAGTGTGCGTGCGTCAGTCAAGCAAGTGCTCTCTCTGACGGGGTTTCCGTTCACAGAGTTGGACTGACTCACTAACCCTGAGTTTCCCTCCCTCTACCTGCATGACCTGGACCGAAAATCTTTGTCCGCCTGTTTCTTACTATCAATACAGGTGCATGAATGGATCCACGCATGCATGCGCATATCTTTCTATCTTGGTACGCATTAGTCTTTGCTGACCGTCTGACTGGCTCCATCCATTTGCAGGTACGATGCCTGTCCACCTGGTTCTTCGTGATCGGCAGCAAGGCATGCAACGCCATCGCTCCTCTGTTCATCGGTCTGGCCTCCGCTTCTCTGCGGGAGGCTCTGGATGACGCAGAGGGCAGGTCCGGACACCTCTACGACACTGCTCTATGGGTCTGTCCTTCCCTTTGTTTGCGTGGGGGTACCCTCTGTGTTCCGTGTCAGAGCATATGTATGCGAGTGTTCGTGTGTGGGATGCGTCATAGTATGTGAATTAGTCGCTCTTCTCAAGGATCAAGGAATGAGTGGCAGAGCTCGTTTTCAACCGCGTTCATGTATGGATGCCGGTCTGGTCTGCTGGCTGCTTACTGACTGCAGGTGGGTCTTTACGGAGCGTTTTCGTTTCTCTCCAAGGCCTTGAAGGAGTGTCAGGGTCTGGTGTATCTTCGGGTCAAGCAAGCTGCGTACATCGAAATCGCACAGTTCACATTCGAGCACCTGCAGAGGCTGTCGCTGCAATGGCATTTGAAGAAGAAAATGGGTAACGTGGTCAGGAGCATGGACAGAGGAACAGAAGCAGCAGACTCCCTCATGACCTACCTCTTCCTTTACCTTCTCCCCACAGGTCAGGAAATCAGAGGCTGCTCTTTGACTCGTTGTTTCTCCTTCTCTTTTCTTTTCTTTTCTTTTCTTTTCTTTTCCAGTCTGCCATTTCTTCTTTCCTTTCTCTCCGAGTGTGTTACTTTCTCCCTCTTTTTCCTTCCCCTCCTTGCCTTTCCTTTCCTTTCCTTTCCTTTCCTTTCCTTCTTTTGTCTTTGAGAGTCTCAGAGCGACGATCTCTTTTTCCTTCTGTGCCTTCTTTCTGGGGTGTAGTTTCTTCGAGTAGGCCGTTCACCATTCTTTTGACGACCTTGAGTTCCTTCTCAACACTTCTTCTCTTGTACGCGTCTGTGCATATATACAGATTCAATACTGCATATTTATTTATTTGCAGTGGGAGAGTGCATCGCGGTGTGCATCATCTTTTTCAGCTACTTCAAGAGCCCCACCCTGGCCTCTCTCCTCTTCCTGTCACTGTCTGTGTACGGCTACCTGACCGTGAAGGTAACAAGAAGTGCAATCTTCTCTCCGTGTTCTCTCTCTCTCTCTCTCTCTCTCTCTCTGTGTGTGTGTGTGTGTGTGTGTGTGTGTGTGCCTGCTCCCCGTCATTTCTGTCTTTTTGAAAGCC
Source organism: Chromera velia (assembly GCA_018398765.1). Lineage (NCBI taxonomy): Eukaryota > Chromeraceae > Chromera > Chromera velia. Next base: position 94,157 of record JAHBMJ010002410.1, on the reverse strand, counting down.
TCTTTTCCTTCTTATCAATAGATTCCTCCCTAAGTTAGGCATCTCCTCTCTCGTTCTCCTCCACCCGTGTGAGCGCCCTCGTTCTCAGGAGTTGTTCATTGTTCCTCCCAAGCAGGCCTCATAAAGCATCAAACAAATACACAAACGAAAAAGCCAAAGGTTCTCTGCGGAAGCATGTTTATGGCAGTGGATGCAAACCAGCGATTCGATTTGCAGTGAGTGTAGCCACATATGTATGAGAGAGAAAGCTAGACGTCTGTTCATTAGCAGAAGTGCACAAGTAAGTGTGGTTTTCCGGGTACATGGTGCTCCTCTCCCTCCCTCCCTTCCCGTCTGCATGCCCCATGCAGATGACTCTGTGGCGACGGAAGTTCAGGGCAGAGGCGAACAAGAAGGACAACCGATTCCACGACCTTGCGACAGACGCACTGATCAACTACGAGACTGTCAAGTATTTCACGAATGAGCCATTCGAAATTGCCAGATTCTGCGCGGCTGTTCGGGACTATCAGGTGGGCGGGGTAGCTTGATGGCGGAAGAAAGAAAGGCAGCACAAGTATGAAGGGGCAAAAAGATGCACGGATGAGAAAGCTTGTCAGAATCAGAGAAACACAGGCGGTCTTTTCGTGTCCTCTTTCTATTGATTGACGTGGAAACCGATGGGTAAGTCAATCAGGCAAATGGAGGAGGAAAAGCTGGTCAGATTGGGATGAAGGGAACGAACGAAAGACTCCACACCACCAAAAGATCTAATCACAAGGAATCAAGCACCTCTCTCTCTCTCTCTCTCTCTACTTTTTTTTTTTTGTGTTTGTGTGTGTGTGTGTGTGTGTGTGTCAAAGTGTGTGTGTGAAAGTGTGTGTGTGAAAGTGTGTGTGTGTGTGTGTGTGTGTGTGTGTGTATGTATGTGCGTGTGTGTGTGTGTATGTGTGTGCACCAAAATTCGTGAGAAATACTTTTCGAGAAAAAGAGAAAGAGGCGAAGAAGAACGATACAGTGAGTCCTTCTTTCATCTTCTTTTCGTGGCTTCCTACCCGTCTTTTCGTTTCTGTCTGTGTATCTGTGTGTGATCTGTGTGTCTATCTGTGTGTCTGATCTCAGGTGCTGGGTACAGCCACGCAGGCGTCTCTTTCTCTCCTGAATATTCTCCAGCAGGTCTGTCGGTCGTCAGCTGTCGTGTTGATTTTTGTACTTTCTGTTAATTTTGATTTTTGTGCGGATCGACATCGTCCATTCAGCTGCATGGGGGGGGCATCCGCAAGGCAGAGGAGAGGGAGGGACGTTCCTTCCTGATATTTCTTTCTTGATCTGAGCCTGCAGGGTGGGGAAGGGAAGAAAGCAAAGGCAGAGGGATCAGCATAGCGTTCAAGAAGATGCAGAGAATGGGATAAAGAGTAGTGAAAGGGGAGAAAAATGCTCACAGAAAAAGTAGGGGGAAGAACAGCTGAACTCCAGAAAGGAATGAATGGAGGAATAAATAAGTGAATAAAGAAAGAAAGAAAGAAAGACAGAGAGAGAGACAGAGAGAGAGACAGAGAGAGAGAGAGAGACACAGAGAGAGAGAGACAGAGAGAGAGAGAGAGAGAGAGAGAGAGAAAGAAAGAAAGAGAGAAAGAAAGAGAGAAAGAAAGACAGAAAGAAAGAAAGAAAGAAAGAAAGAAAGGAAAAGAGAAGGACACAGAGAAAAAAGAGGAAGCAAGTGCAGCTAGGAGACAGATCTAAGGCATCCGCCCGGCCGGCCCCCAGGTTCATCTGATGGAAGCAAGCTGCATGGTGCATTCATTTTTTTACCACACAGTCAGTCAACTGATTGAATTCTTTCTGTGCTGGAGGAAGTTGCAAGAATGGATGCATGGAGCGGGGTGAGTGAGGAATGAGGTGTGGTCGAAGTCAAAAAAAATTGTGGGCATCCACAAAAAGAAAACGAAAGCGGATCGATCGAATTCAAAAACCCCTCAATTGATTGATGCATCCCTCGATCGATCGATCGATCGATCGCCGTGTCTGTCTGTCTGTCTAGAAAGTCAGTATGTCAGTCAGTCAGTCAGTCACTCGGTCAGTCATCATGCATCTTGCGTGGGCATGCACCTGATGCATGTGTGCAGGTGATTGTTGGAGGGACCTCGGTGGCCTCGCTGATCATCTGCGCGTATGCTGTGTCCAACGGGTCCTTGGAGTTCTCTGCATTCGTCTCCATCCAGGTCGGTCGGTTCCTTGGAGTTCTCTGCATTCGTCTCCATCCAGGTCGGTCGGTCGGTCGGGAAAGGGAAAAAAGATAGAGAGAGGGGAAGGAAGATGGGGGCGCATGCATGCATCCATCTGTGAGTGAGCCAGTCATGAATGGACTGATAAGAAACAAACGTCCACTCTGCAGCTTCTGTGCATGACACCAACAAGAAATCTGTCACTCGCGGCATGCAAACTTCATTCAGTCTTGCTGTTTCTTCTTTGAGCGAAGAGTCAACGGACGATGAAAAGTTCCGTCCAAAAGAATTGCAGAGGCAAACCCATTTCTTGCATAGGCGAATCCATACGAACAAAAGGAGACACTCGCAGCTCGTGCAACGTGGACACACACGAGAAAAAAGATGCAGGAACCTGAAAGATGTGTACATGTTAATATATTGACATACATGTCTGTATGTATGTTTATATTGCTTGCAGGTCTACATAGCCAACGTGTTTGTGCCCCTAAATTTCCTGGGGACGATCTACAACGTGGTGATCAAATCCCTCATCGACATCCGGAACCTCTCTCAGCTTCTGGCCGAGGAGCCCGACGTGACTGACAAAGCTGGAGCTCCGCCTCTCATCCTCCCCATGCAGAAGATGACAGAGGAGACGGCGCAGGAGGAGACAGAGGCAAAGGAAGAGCACAAGGGGGGGACGGGAGAGGGAATGGCCAGCAGAAGGACAGTAGAGACAGCGGCCCCCAACGGGAATGGGGAGAGAGAAACACGAGAGAAAGGAGCTGCTGGAAGGGAAAGCGGAGAGGCCTCTCTGGTTTCCATCGTGTCCTCTTCCAGGTCTCTGGCAGGAGGGGGGGGGGCTCTCCCCCTCTCCCTCTCCCAGACGGAGGCGGGGATCCGGGGAGTGTCTGTGGAATTCAGAGACGTCAGTCAGTCAGGCAAGCAGGCTGTTAGGCTGTGGGGAAAAAGGTACGAGGAAAAAGAAAGTCAAGTGGTTTAATCCTGTCACTAGCTGTTATTCTCTCTCTTTTGGGGGGACGAGACAGGGGGCCTCTTTTCTCCTCCTGTTCGTTTCACATTGTCTGACTCCTTGAAGCTTGCTTGATCTTTGCTCAGATTTCTGGGAAGGGGAAGAAGGCGCTGTGGCAAGTGTGGGTGTGGTCTCTGTGGGCATTCTGAAGGAAGTGACAAGACATCTCTCTCCATCTCTGTGTTTGTGTGTGTGTGTGTGTGTGTGTGTGTGTGTGCAGGTGTGTTTCCATTACCCCTCACAACCCGAAAACAGAGGACTCCAATCTGTATCCTTCACCATTCCTGCAGGTAGGTGTGTGTCGGAATCTATCAGTTTCTTTCTTGTCTGGTTGTCTCGATCCGCCTCTTTCTTTTCTATCCCCTTCCTTCTTTCTCTGGCTCTTCCCTGAATTGCCGTCTTCTGGCTTGTGTTCTGCGTCATTGACGTTTTTTGGTTTTTGATTTCGTCGAAGATCTTGTTGGAATTTCGCCGCTCTCCCCTCTTCTGGCGCTCTCCCCAGGCACTTCGTGTGCACTCGTGGGCCCGTCAGGGTCTGGCAAGACGACAATATCCCGTCTCCTCTTCCGGTTCTACGACCCCACAGAAGGGAAGGTGCGTGCGTGCATGCGTCAGTGAGCTGGGCGGGGGGTATCTGGCTGCTTTTCTCTCTGTGTGCATTCACTGGGTTTTTTGGTCTATGACGATAAGTTCGAGAGAGCTGTCGACAGAACAAATGAATCTGCACGTTTGTTTTCGTCTTTTTTCAGATTGAAGTCAAGGCATGCAAGTGACCCCCAGGCCAGGCCAGGCCAGGCCATTCTTTTCTTTTCAAGAGAACGCAGGAGGAAGGCAGATGCATGGAGGGAAGGGAAGGGGGTAATTCTTCGTTGACCTTTCCAGGACCGGAGTCCCTTTCTCTCTCTCTCTGCATGTATGTGCCTCTCCAGTTCGTCTGTGTGCGTTGAATAGACCCCCGCAGCTTTTCTGCATCATGGCAACATCTCTGTAGGTCCCTGTACGTTATTGACGTGCCCGGCTGGGTGCACTGCCCTCCGCTGCACTGCACATCCTTGCGTTGCATTAACTTGCAGGTTCTGATCAACGGAGTCGATGTGCGGTCTGTGCAACAGAGGTCGGTCCGTCCGTGCGCCTGCATGTATGTATGTCTGATTTTGCGCTTTCTTTCTGATTTTTGTACATGCTCATACGCAGTGCCTCAATCAGAGGACTCGAGAAATAGTGAAAAAGTCCGAGTGAGGCAGAGGTTGCGGTGGAGCTGGTTGTGCTTGCAAGGTTACCCTTAAAAAACGAAAGAGAGGAACATTGACCGACCGCCCTCGACCAGTCCCTGAAACGGATACACGACAGCTAGAGACAGAGAAGGCCCTTCTTTGCTTTGTTTGTTTCGTTCGAGTGAATCTCGCCCGACCCGACTGTGGTGGGATGGGTGGCAGGATGAACAGAGCTGTCAGGAAAGGGGAGTGAGTTCATGAGCAGAAAAGACGATATCAACAAAAGAGAAGGTAGGCAGGGAGCATTTCTCCCAAAAGACTCTTTCGTTCAGTTCACAACAGATGCATGAGCCTTCATTCCCTCTCCTTCCCTCCAGGCGCGCTCCCTCCTCTATCTCTATTGCAAGCAGAAGGATCCTCGTGTGTGTGTGTGTGTGTGTGCAGATCCGTCAGGGAGGCCATTGGGGTTGTCCCTCAAGACACAGTGATGTTCAATGACACCATTTCCCACAACATCGAGTATGGACGGTTCGTTCGTTCGTTCGGTCGTTGGTTGCGTGACATCTCTCTCGAGTTGGTTGGCTCGTCGTTTTGTTGCGTGACATCTCTCTCGGTCATCCGATGGCCTTACTCCGCCGCGACGATCTCTTTTATCGTTTTCCCCGACTGTGTCCACGCATCAAATCTTCGTTCCGCATACGTCCGCTCATCCATCCGTCTCTTTACCCATGCGCTCCTCTGTCTGCCCGTTTTTTCGCACGTGTGTTCGTCGGTCTGTCTCTGTCTGTCTGCCTTTCTGCCTGTATGTATGTATGTATGAATATGTCTGTTTCTCTCTTTCCCTCTCTCTCTCTCTTTCTCTCTCTCTCTTTCTCTCTCTTTCTTTCTTTCTTTCTTTCTTTCTTTTCTTTCTTTCTTTCTTTCTTTCTTTCTCTGTCTCTCTCTGACCCAGAAAAAGATGCAGCTATTCGTGAATGAGTCGAGGACAGAATGAAAGAAGCAAGAAACAACATAGTCTGCAGTCAGTCGTGAAAGGAAGGAGGGAACATACAGAAAGACACAATGCTGTTATCTGTCTGTCTGTTTGTTGGTGCACGTCTGCAGATTGGGATCTTCCCAAGCAGACCTCGAGAGGGTGGCCGAGCAAGCCCAAATTAGGGGGTTCATCGAGGCGCTCCCAGAGAAGTGGGGCACTCTGGTCAGCCAGGCAGGCAGGTGGTTGGTCGACATTCGTGTGTGGGTGCATGTCTCTCTCTCTCTCTCTCTCTCTCTCTGTGTGTGTGTGTGTGTGTGTGTGTGTGGATTTGTGAACACGTGTGTGTGACTTGATTGATTGGCTGGTTGGTCGTTACTGACTTACTGACTTACTCAGTGATTGATAGGACTACTGGCTTCTTCTGTGTCGTGCTCGCACACGGATTAATAGAATGAAAACCTCTGTACGTGTGCGTGCGTGCGTGTGTGTGCAGGTCGGTGAACGGGGTTTGAAGCTGTCTGGTGGGGAGAAGCAGAGAGTCGCGATTGCCCGTTGTCTCCTGAAGGACCCCCCTGTGGTGATCTTGGATGAGGCCACCAGCGCTCTCGACTCGAGAACGGAAGCGGGCATTCAGGAAGCGCTGTGGCGATTGGGCAGAGACCGGACCAGCCTGGTCAGTCAGTGCAAGGATTGCTTCTGGTTGCATGCCAGTCCTGCATGCATTCTGAATCGGCACGAACTTCTTTGTGAGTCTGTCCCCTCCTCTTTCGGACTACTCGGACAACAGCATACCTTCAAAAGTATTGCCTGTCTGCCTTCCTGCCTGCCTGGGCTTGTATTTCTTTTGTTTGTTCAGGTGATTGCTCACCGTCTGTCCACAATCCGGCACGTCGACCAGATCATCGTCCTCTCCCAGGGCGTGGTTAAGGAGAGAGGAAGGCATGAGGAGCTGCTGAAGAAGAACGGAGAGTACGCGCAAATGTGGAGAATGCAGGTACGTGCGCGCGTACGCAGGCAGGTTGAGTGGAATGAAGGAACGCATTCATTCCATCATGCATGCATGCATGCAGGTGGTATTGGTTTTGAAACCTTCCCCTGCAGCGCAGAAGGGTCCGCAGCTTCTTCTCATCTGAAAAGCTTTGAGTGTGTGCGCGTGCTGAGGGGGGCTTCTTTTGAGTAGCTCAGCCACGCATCGTAAAACCTGCCTTCAGGGCCAGACAGACACACAGGGTTTCTTTCAGGGTCCCAAAGCGTCGTTCGTCATTCAGTGCATGCATGCAGAGTCGGCAGAAAGAAAGCATTTCAGTTTGCCCCCCCTCGAAGTTGCACAAGACTGCAAGAGAAGGAGAAGGGTAATGAAAGCAGTAGACTTCTGCTTTCTGTTTGACACCCACAGCGTCCCACTCACCTTTTGTCTCCGGTCTGTCACCCGGCCCGTCAACAGTCTCTCACTCTGCGTGTGTGTATGTGTGTCTGTGTGTGTGTTTGTACGTGTGTGTCTGACTCTTGATCCGCTTGCATCCAGACCCCCGAGCGCTCTTTTTGTTTTGTTTCTTGTATGCATGATTTGTGTAGACAGACAAGAGTTAAGAGAACTGCAGGCGCATGCATTCTTATGTGTGATGTGTCTTTGAGATTGAAAGAGCCAGCCACGCACGTGCATGCAGCCTGACAGGGTGAAGCTGGGCTTGCAAGGAAGCAAGCAGAGAGAGAAGGAAGAAGTAAGACCGACAATCAAATGCATTGCGACAATGCCCCCCCCCCTCCGTGCAGGCTCAGGAGGCAGCAAAGGCAGCCCACGAAGAACTTCTAGAGACAGCGGGGGATGAGGGGGAAGTATCTGAGCTTCTGTTGCAGGGGACAGCGCACGTTGGGAAGGCGGGGGACAGTCAGTTGAATGGGACTAGGGCGAACAACAACAGTGTCATGGTAACGCAGGAAGGGGGGGGAAGTGCTGTATCCTCAAGTTCGTCTTCTGCAACAGGGGCAGAAGGGACGCAGCAGAGGGCCAGAAGAGGGGGGCCGTAGCACCGCTGTCCTTGGGAGGTTTTTCAGTTTCGATGGTTTGATTGCTGAGTAAAAGGAACAGTCAGGCGAAGAATCGGGCAGTGTTTGGGGGGGGGGGGGGGGGGGGAATCAGACTTTATAATACAGAGAGCGAAATGAAAGCGAAGGAATCAAAGAAGAAACGAGAGCAGGGTATGAATCTGTGTTCATCTTCGCTTCCACGGCAAGGTTTTGGTCGTGTTTATTTTTTGAACAAAGAGCCATTTTGCTTCGTTTGTCATCTTTTTCGGACGTCTTTTGTGTACCGTGTAGTTGCAGTGCAGTATCAGCGCCTAGATCAGCGCAGTTTTTCAAGTTCTGTTTTACATATGGAAAGTACTTAAGTGTGGCAGTATGCACAAGTCAATCTATTCAAAAGTCCACCATGGTGAGAGGGTATGTGATTTTGAAATGGAAATTCAGATTCCCAAATTGAACGGTGGCAATCGAAATAATATTGGAAGTACTAGGAATCAAACCATCATTTTTATGCACCATCGCCAATGTGTATGAATATAGGCTATCATACATTATCATACGTTTTTTAACCTTAATTTTTAGCTCAATAATAGCCTCTTCAGCTTCCTCATGGAAGTCTCTGCGAACACGTAAAAAGACTTCTTTCTTTCTGTCTTCTTCCGTTTCTGTTCCTCCCTCACAAATTTGAAGTGCATGAAATTGAACAGAAGGAGTGGTGTGTCGAAGTCATACATTCTTCTATATGTAGCGTTTCTCCAGAGCTTGGAACCACTCAGTTTGACCAAAATAATCTCATAATCCATTTCAATTCGGAGTCTCGATCGCTAAAAACTCACAGGTCTTTCCCTCTGGCAAAGGTCATAATTAAAAGAATATTAATGTGATCGAAGATAAAAATCGTATGGCAACATTGGCAATCTAGATGGCAATGCTTTACGTTCTAAACCTATAGGCATAAAAAATTTAAAGAAAATATATGTTGCATACTCAATCCTGCGGGGAAGAAAGAGAAACCCAGCAGAAACCCAGTAGAAACTCTTCTACAGCAGAAACCGAGCATATCGATTCTTCTTTCGTTCTTGAGAGCCTCCATTTGAGCCTTTTCTGACTGTGGCTCATTTCAACCGTCTCTTTGTCACTTCTCTCCTTCTCGGTCTCTTCTCCTTCTTTCCTCTGCGCTTAGGGGGCAGCAGTAAAATCATGGATGACGGTAGTGAGAAGCAATCCAATCCCCCGCCCCCTCCTAATACGCCACTTGATGTCCAAGCAGCAAAGTCTCTCATTTCCGAGGCAGTGAAAGATATAAAAGGAGAGATCAAGAATCTCATTCAGGAATTTTCTAAAGTATTCGTCTCCAAGGACGACCACCAAGCAGAGCAGAAAAAGACCTACAATCTTATCAAGAAAGGGAAGAACAACCTTTGCATCTGTGAGGTGAAGATATCTGAGGTGCAGATCTCTTTGTTGGAGCAGTGGGTGGACAGGGAAAAGAAGCTTAAGCTTCGTAAGAAGAACTCTGCGCTGATCCATGGATTTGATTTTGAATTCCCCCTCCCGAGGCTGCATGCTCAGGCTGACAAAGAGAAAGCATTGGAGATCGGAGCCCCGGATGAAGAGGGAGGATGGAGTAGGTTCAAACAGATGGACTTTCCCCAATAGACGTACCCTTTCTCTCCTCTGTCCTGCTTTTTCTCCGCAATGCAGGAAATTATGCAGGAGGAGGTTAAGAAAAACACTTTTCTCGCCATCCCTGCGATCCCAAAAAAATGGAACATTCTCTCATTCTCCATCATCTCGAGGTCTAACGAGGGCAGGAGATGGACTATTGGTGAAATCGAGTTCGACCAGGAGCATCATCGTCTTTTCTCCTACCTGTACGGTTCGGAAGCCTGCAGAGCGCAGATGAATATCTCTGATAAGACAGATCTCCTCCCCCTCTTCTTTCTATCTTGGGAGTCCATACCAAAGATTCGAATTCATACTGGGAGTTCCCCCCTCTACCGTCTCTTTGCTAAAGTGAAGAGAGCGGTGATGAATGTGGAGAGGGGATATGGCATAATCACATCGGCAGAAGATAAGCAGCTTACCAAGCAGTTAAAGGGGGTGTGACAGGACTTCCTGAAGGCTGGAGGGAGGGAGAAGAGAGCCGGATTGACTACCCATCTCTTTGTGTTTCACCTAGAGTGGATGACAACCGATATGTTCTCCTGTTTCCGCTCTGAGGACGCCTATGAAATGCTGATAGACCCTAGAGAGCCCAGAGGAGGGAAGAGGAAGTCTGATCACAATTCATCTAGCACTATTAAACAGGAGCAGAAGCACCAATCCAAGCAGAGAGAGACTTTGGGGCTCAGTAGCTATCGTATGCCGTCGTCTCGCGTTTACCGAAGCGATGGCAAGAGGCAGAGACGCCAGGGTAAGGGAAGGTTAGGCCGGGGGACCGCAGAGACAGACAGGAGGTGTGAGTGACGATGATGAGGCTATGAGGGGTTCGGGGGAAGGGGACCGGGGGGTTTGGCCCTCCTAAGACTGAACATCCCCTAGGGGAGGAAGAGCAGCAGGACTCTTTCTCCCCGCAGACCTTCCAATCTTGTAGCACGGCAGTTTCGGGGGCTTCTGCCTAAACAAAAAGCCCCCACTCCTAAACAGTCCCAACAGCCCGTCCTTCCCTTCCCTTCCCTGTGTCGCCTAGCTGGGGACTCTATTTGCCCCCAACAAGTCGCATATGCCTCCCGTCCCTATTCTAATTGAGGGCACAGCTCTTCTCTTCTACCATCGTCGAGGTATCCTACCAGAACAAAGGGAGGGACAGGCCTAGTCGGTCGCTTCTCTCTTGCCTGGTTCAGATAGAAAGATTACAAATCCGCTTCCAGAAAGCACAAGGAGTGATTCAGGCAGGCAGGAATATAAGAATCCAATCGAACGTACAGAAGAAAGAAAGACCATCCTGACAAGCTGCATTCCTTTCTGCACATACTCTAATATTAAGCAAGAAACGAAACACAGTTAGGTCGAACTGAATAAATATGAACTCATATGGGCCTGCCCTTTCTCTCCTGCCTTCTGTGCAGAATCAACTAACGACGATGGGATGGACTTCCCCCCTTTATGCTCCTCATATGATAGATCTTCCTCCCCTTCTCCTTTGGACTTTCCTCCTCTCTGCTTTTCTCCTCCCCCCTCAGGACTGGGGTACGTTCCCCACTGGGACAGTCTGTTTATGGATGAATGCGCACTGCCAGAAGAAGAAAGATGGTCAGTATGCAGGGGTAGGAAGGCATTCAAGACGGGGGTCTGCTTGTTAGAACAGGGAAAGAAAGTGGTTGGGAACAGATGGGTGATGCTGTTAGAAGAAAATGAAAAATCTGACGAAATGTCCATTGTCAAGCCTCCTTTGATTCCTCTTCCTCCCTTTTATACCTCTCTGTTCCCAGCTAAGCCAGTCAGAATAGATAGAGGTAAACAGAAACATAACAAAAGAAGAGGAAAACATAGAAATAAGGAAGGTGATGATTTGATAGATCCAGCTTCTTTCACAGTTTGCCCTTTTTGGTCAAACAAGTTACGGTTATACATCCTATGGCAAACCTATGCACTACCATGGGAGGTCCTATGGTAATACACTGTAACACCATAGGACCTCCTATGGTCAGACCCTAAGAGTGTTCATAGGAGTACTATAAACAGTCCTATAGCCATTGCCCTAGTAAATCCATATGACATACTATAGTATATTCATACTACTACTATGAACTAACGATAGTAAGAGTTTACAATGTTTACTAAATTAGCAAGACTGAAGTTATTAGAAAAGTTTGAAATGAATTTATCACTTATCAGAGTATAAAAGTTCACAGCTGCTCACTTTTGGACCTTACGCTTGTCCTCACCTCTAAATTTGTCTTTCCCTTTCCCGCTTTGCTTTTGGCTTTTCTTCTTAGTGGTGGTGATGCCGGCAAGCACACGCTGTCCCACCCCCCCTGCGGCCCCCCCCTACTTCTGTCCGTAGACCTTGCTCAACCCTTCGACATGACCTGCCTCCACCTTTGTCTAGACCTTTGTTCTTATCTCTTTCAGCTTCCTTGATTTCAATACATCAATCTTCTCCTGCTGTCTGTCCTTCTTCTTTTTCAGAAAAAAAGCATCGGCCATGCCAATTGTGAAGACAACATGAGTGGCTGCCTCTTTCCAAGCAGCTGCTTTTCGTCTTACATCCAACTCCCCTTCCCGCATTGCTCGTACTTTCTCCTCCGGAGGGCACCATTGAGGGTCCTCATGATCGACCCACCCCCAAATGTTTGCAAACAAAAGGAAGAGAGAGAAACAGTCTGGAACATCGTCCAACAATGCCAGATTGGGCAAGTTGGCCTCTTTCTCCCCCGGTGCCTTCTTAAAAATCCCGTTATAGTTGACGATCTCAACACCCGCAAAATCGGACGTAAAGATACCTTTCTTCCTATTTCCTTTTATGGTAGCCAACTCTACCTTCATATACGCTTTAGTTAGACTGTCCCTCAGAATCTTCCCCTTCATCTGTGCTTCGAACTGAGTCACTGACCGCAGCGCCCCCCCACCCTTCTCTTTTGATTTGAACGCCCACCTGTACATACCAGCAAACGGATTGCAGTGCAAAGGATGCATCTCATCGAGTCGCCTCACCAAATCCCCCTCCTCCTCTTTCTTCTCTTCTTCCTCTTCCTCTTCTTCTTCTTCCTCATCCTCTCCCCCCTCATACTCTTCTTCTTCATCTTTTCCATCTTCCTCTTCCTCAAAGAGCCCACCGTTCTATCTTCCAGAACTTCTCACAGCAGCTGCTGCTGCGGCAGGTGCTGCGGAAGAAGAAGAGGAGGAAGAAGAAGGGTCAATAACCGCTAGTGCCCCTCCCCTCTCCTCTTCTTCCTCCTCTTCTGTTTCTTCTTTTGCATCTGAAATTGAAGTGTAAAGATGAGAGATGAGTTTGCATACAGCGCTTTTCATGCTATGCATTTCTGCCTGCATTCATAGATGCAATGTAAGTCTTTCTTCAATGACATGGTATGTTTATCTATGTATCTACAGATGTATACATGACATTGCTTCAACTATATATACTCTAGACATACATCATAAATGTTTTACAATCATCTCCTATGGTTAATATAAACTTTTTCTATAGATTTACTATAGGATTGCCATAGGAGTTCCCCTAGTAAAAATTTTGTTTGCTATGGAAATCCTATGGAAGTACTAGGGGAAGGCCATAGTACTCCTATGGTAGTCCTATATACACACCTATAGCAGGTACAGTATACTATCATAGTATACTTCCCATGGCAGTCCTTAGTAAATCCATAGCATTGTAACTGTAACTTGTTTGACCAGATAGGGCAAACCGTGTTTCTTTTTCATGTTACTCCTCTTCTCTCTTTGTCTTTCACTCTCGACTCCTCTTCTTCCTCCACTATCTCTTCTTCTTCTTCATGCCCCTACCGTCCTACTCTAAGGAGTCCGATGAGCCCGACACATACTCGCATACACACGCACGTACATTCTTTCACACACATACACACACACGCACCCACGTCTTGGTCCTTTTTGCCCCGCCCCTCTCCTGAGCCCCCACCATTTTGCTTTCCTCTGGTGTCTCCTGGTCCTGGCATGGGAATGAAAGGGTATGAGAAAAGAGGGTGGGGGGATGGGAAGAGGTCAGGCCAGAAGAACTGTCATTCATCCTTTTTGTCACCTCAGAGTCTCTCCCGTTCCAAAAACACATGCCTTTCCACACTTTCTTTTCAGAATCTTCTTTCTTCTCATTTGCATGCGCCGTCTGACTAGGCCGTCTGACTCTGGTCCTCCCCTTCCACCTCCCCCACCTCCTCTTCTCCCACATTCTCTCACATACATGCACACACACGCACCCACGTCTTGTTCTCCTTTGCCCTGCCCCTCTCCTGACCCCCCACCGTTTTGCTTTCCTCTGGCGTGCTCTGGCGTCTCCTGATACGTACTCCTAGCATGGGAATGAAAGGGTATGAGAAACGAAGGTGGGGGGACGGGAAGAGGCTAGGCCGGGAGAACCGCCATTCATCCTTTTTGTCACCTTAAAAGTTTCCCGCCTTCCCAAAACACGTGCCTTTCCCCCCTTTCTTTTCAGAATCTTCTTTCTTCTCATTTGCAATGTGCCGTCTGACTTTGGTCTTCTCCGGCCCTCCACCTCCCCTACCTCTTCCTCTCTCACATTCTCTCATACACATGCACACACATGCACCCACGCCTTGTTCTCCTTTGCCCCGCCCCTCTCCTGAGCCCCCACCATTTTATTTTCCTCTGGCGTCTCCCGGTCCTGGCATGGGAATGAAAGGACATGAGAAAAGAGAGTGGGGGGACGGGAAGGGGCCAGGCCGGAAGAACCGCCATTCATCCTTTTTATCACCTCAGAGTCTCTCCCCTTCTGAAAACACGTGCCTTTCCACCCCTTCTTTTCAGAATCTTCTTTCTTCTTATTTGCATACGCCGTCTGACTAGGCCATCTGACTCTGGTCCTCCCTTTCCACCTCCCCCATCTCCTCCTCCCCCAAATTCTCTCACACACATGCACACATACGTACCCACGTTTTGCTCCCCTTTGCCCTGCCCTTCTCCTGAGCCCCCACCGTTTTGTTTTCCTCTGGCGTCGTCTGGCGTCTCCCGGTACGTACTCCTAGCATGGGAATGAAAAGGCATGAGAAAAGAGGGTGGGGGGACAGGATGAGGCCAGGCTGGAAGAACCGCCATTTATCCTTTTTGTCACCTCTCTCCTCTTAAGCTTAATTCCGAAAACACGTGCCTTTTCACCTTTTCTTTTCTTCTTTCTTCTCATTCGCATGTGCCATCTAACTTTGGTCTTCCCCATCTACCTCCCCCACCTCCTCCTCTCCCACTTCTTCCCCCCCCGCCTCCACCTCCCCCCGCACCTCCACCCCCTCGAAGTCCCATATCTCAGAACCCTCCCTCACCTCCCCTTTCTCCAATTTTGTCGCAACCCCTCTGTCAAGCAGTCCCACTCTCTCCTCTATCAAGCATCTGATCATCCATAACAGAATCAGAGAGGGGAGAGAACAAAGAAAGAGAAGGAAGCGAAGAAGAATCAGAAAGAAAAGAGGTGGAAAACAACTATGCAAGCAGTGTCAAGCAGTCAACGGAAACTGCGAAAATGGGAGAAGAAGTCCTGAATATGTGGTGGTTTAACTGCTGAGGAAGTGTTTTGAAACTGAAGACTGTTCTAGCTTCAGAAAGCTCTAAGAAAGAGGTGCAAGAGGCAGACATTCTGTTTTTAGCGGTTTTTAGTCGAGACAGGATCAGCTCTGCACGAATGTCGGACTGCGATCAGAAAACTGGAAGGACGAAACTTTTTGCTGATAAAAAAAGGACAATATGGGGAAGAAGAGGAAGTGAAACGAACGGAAGGGGTGGCGATACTAATGGGGGAGAAAGCGAAAGGGTTAGGACTCAGAACAGAGAGGCTGAGCAGAGCTGCTGCATGGATGAGTGCACCTGACGATCTCGACTGGCCGTGCGTAGTGGGAACATATGACCCTTATACAGACTCCCCTTAAGAAGACAAAACACTGCTTGAAAAGGTAAGTAAAAAATTGGAAGGGATCAAAAGGAAATCAGAATCAAAAGGAGGAAAAAGGAGTCTTCAACGTATTGGAAGAGACTTCAATGCAAAAACAGGAACCCTGGCAGTGCGCATAGTGTGGGATAACGGAGAGATAGACGGACCAAGAGCGGAAAGAGGGGCGGAAAAAGGCTAGAAAAAAGGAAAAGGGGATTCAAGACCATATAGAGAGTCAGAGGATAAGAAAGCAGATAAGTGAGGAGACATTTTTATTTCTTTTTGTCAAAAAAGAAGGATCGTTCCCGTAAACAGACTGCAAAAATATTGCATCAAGGAAGGAAAGGGGAAGGAGGCGTTTAACTTCGATGAACGATATACATTTGATGCGTGCATGGTAGGTAGGGAAAGGAAGGCAGTGAATGACTATGTGTGCATGTCCCCTAAGTTGCTCCCTTCTGTTTTGTCCTTCACAATCTGCCCTCTCCACTCCCTCAATTTTGACCACCTTGCACTGTGTATAAGCCTGAAAGTACAGAGAAAGGAAGAACCGGAGAAAGGAAAAAAGAAGAAAAAGAAAGAGAGTGAGTTAAGAGAGGAAGACCAAATAAAGAAAAGATGGTAGGGTTCTCTGCCTATAAGAGTGGAAAGGGAATTCACGGAAGGCCTTGAAGAAAAAATAGAAAAGGAAAATCTCGGTGCGCTATACAGAGATATCTTGTAAAAAGAAGAGGGCTTTGGTGTAGAAAGAAAGACATTAGAAGAGGAATACAGAAAAATAGAGACGGCGGTCAGAGAAGAATACATGAAAGCAGCACAAAGAGAGAAACAAAAGAGAAAAGGGACAGAAATACTCCTTGATAACCCCCCTGAAGTCATCTGCAAGAAAAAAGAAAAAGAAGCGCGAAACAGAGAAAGAAAAGCAGACAAAAACTTCAAAGTAGCCAAGGCCAAAAGAAAGGAGAGAGGGACTCTTGCACATAAAGAAGAGAGAAAAAGAATTACAAAAGATTCTGATTCTTGAAAAGAAGAGTTAGAAAGGGCAAAAACGGAGAGAAGAGAGACAAGCAAGGAATACAGAAGGATAAAAAGAAAAAAAGAACAGAGGGACCACATAAGAAGAACACAGAGAATAATAAGTCAATTGAAAGAAGACAAAGGCGGATAAAGTATATGGAAAGCCCTCTCAATAAGAAAGGAAGTGCACCAAAAGAATAGGATATCAAATGACGAGATAGCGAGAGGGAACAAAAAACTTTTCCAGATAGAAAAAAGCGTAAGGGAAAGAGAAGAAGCAGATATTCTGAACAGGGAAAAAAAAGATGGGTAGAAAGAAATCAAAAGAGCAAGGGCGGGGGCAGAAGCAATAAAAAGTGCCATAAGGACAGAAGAAGTAAAAAAGGCTATGCACAAGGCAGGAAACCCAAAAAAGGCAGCAGGAAAGGACGGCATGCCCCCAGGGATGCTAAGAATAATAAAAAAGTGTTGGAATGCGGTCAATCTCTACACCTATATCTTTTTTATCTCAGCAAGATACGTATGATGGCCGAAAGGCTGGAACAACTTGCCAATCGCTCCAGTTCTAAAGCCGGGAAAGATGCAAGCTCTTCTGCATGGGGGCGTGGAGACTCATTCACTTGGCCTCTGCAATAGCAAAGTGTGGAGAACTGGTGATGAAGGTGGCAAATGAGGAAGAAAGGATACACATAGACTCTGCCACATCTTTTCAGTTTATATATAAGAAGGGATCAGGTACGCTCGACACAATTTTTCTTTTGTTGAATAATATTGCTTGTGCTCTTATGCTTTTTGTTGCTTTTTTGGATTTTATAAGGGCGTTTGATAAAGTGAGACACGAAAAGCTGTACAGACAGCTGAAGAAAAACAAATTGTCAGACTGGATGGCTGATTGGATTATGAAGTCGGTAAGAGACATCAGGGTAAGAGTGAAAGGAACGGAGTGGTGATGGAGAGAAAAGAAAGAAGGGAAGCAGAGAGGTCCGGCAGGGCCTATCATTTAATATTCCATGCATGTACACCAATGATATGCCTGCTGAAATAAGAAGGAGAGTAGATAGAGAACTGGAGGGAGACAGACGACAGGCAGGAAGGATAAAGGCAAAGGTGGGTCTGCAGGGATGCACAGTAGACTTTGACGTAGGTCTGTATGCAGACGATGCGTTTCTTGAGTCAAAGGAGGAAAAGGGTTTTAAGACACTGCTGAAGGGAGCGGAAAGCTACACAAAAGATATAGAAGTTCCTCTTTCAACAGTTACTAAGTCAAGATGGATGTTCTTCATGTGGGGGGAGGGGAGAGACTGGGAAAGAAGGAAGATATATGAGTTCAGTTTGGCCGGAAGGGAACTGAAAAGGGCATCTGAATACCTATACCTGGGCCTCTTAATAACAGACGACTGTTCGATAGAAAAGATGATAGATGAAAGATACACAAAGATAGAAAGAGCTTTCTACCCCCTAAAAGCAAAGAAAGCAGTCGCAGGTGAGCTGCCTCCAAGTGTTTGTTTTGAGTGGTTCAAATAGACAGTCAGGGCAGTTTGGCTATATGGCTGTGAAATCTATAGGGGCACAAAAAAGAGTTTCGAGAAATTTAACCAGTTACAGAGAAGGTTTGTGAGGTAGGTGTTGGGCATACGAGAAAAAGAAAGCGTCATATCAACGTATTTAGAGGGGGGTCTTCTTTCGATCGAGCTGGAGGTAGCAGATCGGATGTTGATATGGAGGGCTGCTGTTTTGAAAAAGAAAAGAGAATCCCCTGTCTTCCATGCGTTGATCGATGCAGTTCAGAGAGGAGTGGACAGCAGACTGAAGGGAAAGGAAATGCATTCGTATAAGTTCTTCCTCCATTTAGAAGAGAGTGCAAGAGCACTATATGACAGAGGTGAACACCTTAGTGAACATCCGTTTGAGATAAGAATTAGAAGCACCAGCACACTGTCAGGCAGGCCAACAGCCTTCTGTTAAGACAAGAGACAGAATAGTTAAATGCTTAAGAGAAAGAAACGTAGATGAGATGGAAAAAAGAAAGAAGAAGGTGTTTAAGAGGCAGGTGGAACAAACAATCAAGATAAGAAAGAGAAAAGAACAAGTAAAACTGAGTCAGTTCGAGGGGGTTTCAGGTTGGTATAGAGGGGTACGTTTAGAACGGAAATCGCCTTCATTTATGGTTTTTGCTTGAGAAAGAAGAAAATGCAGAAAGAAACACTAGTGCACTCTATGTATACATCAGAGAAAAAGATATTGGAAAAGCTCCCTCTTGCTACACCAAGCCGGTACTCTGGTTAGTGCATAGAAGGAGAGTAGCATTCAGACTTGGAGAAAAAAATTTTAAGGTGATAAAAGGAAGAGTGCTGCAAAAAGGTGAACAGAGAGTACCACTTGAGAAACGAATTTGTCCATTCTGTTTTGACTTGCTTAGCCTTTTAGTCCTCGAAGATGAGGTCCACGTGCTCACAGAATGCCCAGTGACAGGCTGAGTGCATGAATGAGAAAGGGAGAAATGCATTGGCTATCTGGTACAAGGGTGGACAGACGAGAAAAATAAAAGAGCAAAGCGTGTAAGAAAGCCAGAAGGGGATAGAAAAATCGACAAAATGGCCCTGTTCACCTTAAAAGTTTTTGGTCAACGAAGCAGACTACCATGTGAACACACTCATAAAAAGAATCTTGATGAGACGAAGAGTATAGAGGAGATGTAAAGAGGAACTTAAGGATACTTTTTGAGATATGACTGCCGAACAGCTCACAGAAGTCCACGATAAAGAAGAGAAAGGGAAAAGAAACAGAGAGCCGCGTTTTAAGGTAGAAAATCTGATCGGTATGCTTTTTTAGATGAAAAGAGCAAGAGAGACAGGCTCTACACATAAGCATAAGGTCGCAAAAGTAATAGAGGATACATGTTATATCGCTCCACCCCTGCCCTTTGTCACTCTGTCTTTCATTCGCACTTCGTCAGAGAAAATCAAGCATAACTTAATATTATTCTAGGACCGTAATTCAACTGCATCCATGTTTGTTGGCAGTAGCAATGGTTTTGAAGTGCAAGGCAAAAAATTCATGTGTCGTGATGAGATGTGTCATTGTATATATGTGTGCATGGTGTGAAATAATGTACATGAATATATGGTGCAAGGCAAACTTTAGATAACTGGCACGCAGGTCTTGATGAAAAACACAGATCTCTATATAGGGCTATACAGAGATAGATAGACGGTCAGACAGATATGACTCAGTCTATCATGATGCAAATCACTGGCATTCACATTAAATGCGATGTCCAGCTATGATATGCACAATTCTTTTTTTTTTGTGGAGCGAACAGAATCATAACTTTGCATTCCTTTCTCTTTTTTTCTTTTATGCAGATTACACAGAGTAGAACAGACACTTGAACCAATTTGAACTACCTTGTGAGTTTGTTGAATCAAGACATATGTAGTGCTTAAGCTGTTGTTTTGATACGCTCTTTTCTTCTCAGGTCAGACACTCATTCTGACATCGAGATTGCTTGTAAATAAGTCCCAGACTCAGGTTTTTGCTCAACTTGTGTGGTCATCATACATAAAATTTCGAATCCTGCTTGACTGTCTGATGACTGCATGATACTACATGCGGGCATAAGGTCCATAATTTGTTTTTTTGGACAAACCTGCATGCTCCTGACTCGCGGTCGATACAAAGAGAAAAGAGATAAAGAAAGATCAAAAAGAAACTAAAAGGACATGGCTCGACTAAAAGGCGCAACTCTCTCAATTTGCAGTAGAGACATAGCTTACTCTCATCAGTCTCTCAAACCAATCGAGAGGATAGTCCCTGAACTCTCACCCTGTCAGTTTTCTCTGCCCTCTTCTCTATCGGTCAGTTTGTTTAACACCCTCTGGATTAGTCTCTTCTTTCAAACCCTCCGTCGTTCCTGCTCCAGTGTCTGTCATCTCTCTCCTCTCTGTCTCTCTCCCTTCTTTCCTTTTCTTTCTTGTCCTGTCTGCGTTGCAGGTTATATCGATTTCGCCCCCCCCCCCCC
>JAHBMJ010002410.1:43078-68728 GCA_018398765.1 Chromera velia | reverse complement strand
AACAACAAGTCACTGCATGTGGTGGCGACGAGGAGTCAGCCTTGAGCGCAATAGGAGAGACGAAAACTCATGTGTGTATACACGTATGCAATTCTGTATGTATATTTCTGGCTCTCTCTTATCTGTGCATGCATGCATGTTTTTGTTCCTTCCTTGCATGCAATCACGCACCTACCTCTCCTCCAGTTGAGTGGCCAGAGCAGCAGCCCTCTTGAGCGTGTTCACCCACTGGGCAGCCTCTGCATCGGAAGCTGCCGAGAAGACTGCCTTGGGGCTTCGGGAGGCCTCGAAGATCCTCTCCGCAGAGGCGGGGGAGTCGGGGATCCTTGTCACCCTGCCTCCTGCAGGCATCAAGGCAGGCAGGCAGGCAGAGTCCCGGGACGGAAGAGAATGAAAAAAGGGAATTCAGACACAGACAGAGACTGGTGCATACGCTCATGAAAGAAATGAATAGACAAGTAAATGTGTAGACGGATTGAGAGAAGATCTGCACTCCCCCTACGTTTTTCGTTACAGCGATAGACCAACCGTCTTGACTGTCTGTCTGTCTGTCTATCTGTCTGTCTATCTGTCTGTCTGTCTATCTGTCTGTCTATCTGTCTGTCTGTCTGTCTGCACACATCCATCGATCGAGGGATTCTCCTCCGCACCCATGGGGCCCGTCCCTCTTCCTTCCTTCCTTCCTTCCTTCCTTGCGTGCTTAATTGTTAGCAGAACAGCCCGAGGGCACTTCTCAGGCACAGGCAGGACTCTAGCTCCCGCACACAGATACACGTACACGCAGAAAGGGAGGCAAAGGCTGACGAGGAGGAACGGGACGGAGAACGAAAGAGCGGGGCAGAATAAAAACACGGGCAGGGGGGGAAGGAAGAGACTTACTGCCGCCATCGTAGACGATGAAGCAGTGGGGACGATCTGCACAGAGGCAACAAACAAACAAAGACCTTCGAAGGCAGACAGCGGGACAGACTGACACAAAAGCTCAATTGTATCAATCAACAAAATCAAAAGCGCAGATAGGCATGCAGGAAGAGAATGTGCAGACCAGAGTCAGCCATAGGCACTGAAAAGCGTCTCAAACCGACCCAATAGCCCCAATTCACAAGCGGGCACACCGGCAGATCGCACCCTAGCCACAACCATTTTCCGAGTCCACGAAAAGGCACATTTAATTGCTGACGCATGCGCATTGGTACCCTCGCACCCCTACTCTCTCTGTTCTACACGCAATGAAAGTGAGAGCCTAGAGATGGCGGGCTAACTGACTAACTGTAGATTCTGAAGGGTCCCGCTGCGACGGTAGTGCTCTTCACCCACAGGTAGCTGCCCTCTCTGTGGGGGGACGCGAAGAAAGAGGTCAGCCACGAGGCTCCTGTGGGCGGGGAGCAGGCCAACGTGGTGTTGTACAGCTCCACCTCTCTCTCTCCAAAAAGATAGGGCCACCAGTCGGACCGACGAAAGAGACGGCCACTCTTGAACAGAAGCCCGACGGCACCCGACCCCTCAAGGCCTTCGTCCGTTGTCGTCCGAGACGCCCCTGCCCGTACCGACGCACGCACAAAGGAAAGAACAGAAAAGAAAAGAGAACTGTCAACTCAGGAGGACAGAGAGAGGCGCCAGTGCACTCCTCTTTGCGTGGTGTACAGCCGCGATACCGTCGGGTTGGCAGCTTTGCTTAGAGGCGTGAAAGCAGAGCCCTTGCGTTGCGGTGCCATCCTCTTTCAAAAGTGTCTCTTAGTAGCCATGTATGTACTGTTCTGTCTGCATGCGTGTCCGCTGGGATTTTGTCAATGAGTGAACGCGTAAGAGAAAGTGGCTGGCACCAATCAGGAGCTACTGAGCTGACCGGGTGCATTGGAGGCTGAGGCAATTGGAAGTCCTGGAGGGGGGGTCGAGGCGACGGGCGTGAAGAAGGCACTTTCCCTTTCCGAGCTCTCCTCCTCCTCCCTTCTGTCGCCCCTCTCCCCCTTCTGCTTGTTACCATCAGACGTCCTGGAGGGCACGCGAACCGGATACATGCTTGTTTCTCCCTCCCACTGCACTGCTTCTCCAGCCAGCCCTCGTGGAGACACCACAAGACCGTGCAAGTAAAGCAACGAGATGTGCGAGGAGGGAGGACTCGCGCAGCTTCAAGTGCGCACACTCCCTTCAGCAAAGACAAGAGAAGCGAGAAAAGTGGCACAGCTCTAGAGGAGAGAACCCGATCTGGGCCCGTTGAGACCGAACTGCTGGAACTTTGGAGAAGTTCGTAAACAGCGTTGCTGCAACTAAACGATGAAAACCAAGAGCAAACCCCACAAAGAGGCCCCAGAAAGACTGCAATAGTCCTCTCACCAATGTGTGTTTTCGAATCTTCAGGGGCGCACAGGCTGATCAGGTCGTAGAGGGAAAGAAGAAAGCAAGAAAGCCATGAGTTTTCAACTTCAGTGTGTCACTTGATCAGCTCCTCCCCTTCGGCTCCAGAAAAGCAAGTCTGGTTGACCGAACCGGTTCTTGTGGCAAGCCTGCTTCTGACGTGTGCATGGCTCTTTGGAGGAAAAATTATGACACTGGTGGTTGAAGATATCAGAAAGATGAAGAACATGTATCGATATGAACATCTGATGAAGACAGCTGGTTGAACTTTGGAGACGCAGCTGTACATAGCTGTACAGAGGCATCGACGCGCTGCGCGCGCTCCCCCGGCCTGTCCGCGCGCGGCGTGGGGCTGGGGCCCCACACCGCCATGCAGGCCGGCGGCATGCAGCCAACCAACGTTATACACCATGCATGCAGTTCCAAAAGGCACCCATGCAATACAAAAAAACAAAAAAAAATCTTCTTCGAACACCTGCAACACACATAAAACTATCAGATAACTGCTGTTGAATCTGCTGTTGTTAGCTTTGCCAGACAAAGTCCGTCTGCATGTATGAAGATTGAGTTGTTTTTTTATGTTTTTTTCTTATGCAGACTTTGACACTTTGTATTACGCGTATAATAGCTAGTGATAGGGTGTATATAGGTGTGAACAAAGTTTCAATCCTTTTATTACCTTTCATATCTTTTGTAATCCTTAATAGGATTGCAAGTATTTATAAGTCTTATAATTGACTCTTATTATAGTATATTGCAGTGTAAATAAAGATTTCTATCATACCTACTGTGACGGTAAACGTTACCTAGAACAGACTAGAACAGTCAGGTAACGAAAATGGGTAACGTTCAAACAGCTAAACGGGAAGTCTGACCTACCGGATCACAGTCCTCAGTCCAGACAGGAAAATCCATTCAGTAACGACAGAGAAATTCACGGAGACGGCAATCTAGAATTCACTTAAACGAAGACCGCGCGTTCGATCCAATGCGCGGGACTTCGATGCTCCAAACGTGACACACAGACTGATCAGACTGCCATCTGAGGATGCTTGCGATCATGAACCGACTGAGCAGACCGAGCCTTCGTACAGTCTTACTGTTCGATCAAGGAGTCAGACGTTAATGCACTCAAACATGCGATCACGCCGCTCGCAATACTTTTCACTCGCGCGGATGGCTGGCGCGCTCGCAGAACGCTCGGCGCCCACCTGACGCACGCTTGGATACATGCGTTTAGTCTCATAAATCACCCCCTGTCTGAACTGAACACAAACAGGAAGACAGACTACAAGAGAGAAACGCTTAACTGCAACGAAGGAACTTGGTCTGTCTGTCTACACGCATTGACCTAGTTTCGATCCAACAAACCTTTGCTCCCAACTCCATCAAATTTTCTAAAACGTACTCCAACTCCCCCTGTATTCTTGACTCGCTTTTGCACTGTTTGGAACCAATCTGATGCATCAGCGGCTGAGAGTCAGTCACCACCACAACCGGAGGCATCTCACCCCACAACTTTCGAACGAAATGAATGAACGACCAGGACATCTTCACTGCGTCTCTCATTGCAAGAAGCTCTGCAGAAGTCGTAGACCCCAGCTTTCTTCCTATTTTCCTGCTCAGCCAATACACAGTGTTATGCTCACCGATCTCATCAAGATTGGTAAGCTCTCCTTCATCAACCAACTGCATCTCGACACCCAGTCTACCCTCTTTCTTATGCAATTGATAAGACGCATCCCCCCACACCAACAGAACTGGAAGGGAGGGAACAGAACGAAGAGACAGAGGACGGGAAGTCTTAAATGCATGCTAGAGAGCCTTCTCACTCGCAAGAACGGACTCACGAGACGGACGGGAATTGAAGCGGGAAAGGTGGGAAAACAGGAAGGAAAGAGAAGGTTGGGTCTTAACAGCCCACCCCAAACACCCCACATTCTTCTGCTGCTGTTCCTGCAAGGACATATCAGTCTCTGCAGTCTCAGACAACAGGAAATCTTTCTCAGTCAAGGGCTTCTTTGCCTCTTCACTCACTCCCTTCACCATTTCCTCAATATACGTGGACTGGTCAAGCAACATCTTACTAGGACGCATCCGAATGGATATGCCCACATAAGAGTGAAGCTCTCCATTGTCCATTTTCTCTGGCTGGTCTGTGTCAAAAAGCTCCAGGACCTGGATTTGCTTCACGTCTTTGTCAATAGAAGGAGAAAAACTGAAGAGATCATCAACACGCATAACAAGCAAAGCAACGATCTCACCCTTCTTGTTCTTTCTGACCAAAATCGACTCAGCAATCTCAGTCCACCCCAGGCTGCTCACCTTCTTCTTGAAGTAACTCGTGTAGACCTTTGGGGCATCCTTCAGGCCGTAAACAGCCCTCTGAATGCGAACGAAGACGCTAGCACGGAGGCCGGGATAGACCTCTACAGGGAGGTTAGAGGGAGGTCGGACGGAAGGCGCAGCCACACTGCGTTTTTCATGAGCGCCTGCAGGAACGCAGTTGACACGTCCATTTTGGCTGCCTGCAGACCTTTTGAGACAGCCCAGAGGAAGGCAACTCTAGCCAGACTTGCGTCTGCTGTGCCAGAGTAGGTCTCAAGCACCGACCAATCACGAGAGTCTTAGAACCCTCTCGCTACGAGACGAGACTTTGCAACCCTCTTTCCCTCCTTCAACTTCCAGGTCCTCACCTACCGAAGGGTAATCGCCTTGACCCCCTTCTCCATCTGCAGTGTCTGTGTAGAGAGATCAAATATAGAACAGAGACACCAACAAGCGAGTTCCTTTCGATCGGACTCTTTGAAGAGGCCCTGTGCAATCTCTTCCTCGGTGGCAAGAATGTGCCCTTTCGCATCGTTCTCTCTCGCTAGCAACTTGCGCACCCTCTCATCTTTCATCACTGCACACGCAATCTCAAAGTGCGTGTCGAGGGCTTTTGCAATCCGTGCTTCCTTTATCTCTCTCCTTCTCCTTCTGCGCTCACGGATCTGATTCCTCCTCTGAGATTTGGACATCTCAGACCACCGAAGGAACTCAGCGGTATTTGCTTCCTTGGCTGCCTGGTCGGCAACGACATCAACGTCTACCGGGACTTCGTCTGAAGGGATAGGGGGAACAGGATCAGGCACAGGAGGTGCCTGCTCAGCAAGTCTATCAAGCATAGCAGAGGGAAGCTGTCCATCAGCGGGGAGCTCGAACCGCTCCACAATGTCTTTCTGCTTTACTGTCTCCAGCTCGGTAGGAAAGAAACTTCCATCATCCCTCTGCTTCAACCGTGTTGCTATGATGCTCCTCACTTGCTTTTCCCCCTCTCTCACAATCTGCCCTGGGAACAGGGCCCCATCTGACTATCGGGCAAGAACACCCTGCAAACGAGGCATGCGAACACCTCAGGGAGAACGAGGGAGCTGACAGACCGGATGAGAAACGTCCTCATCAGACGCCTCACCCCCAGTCTCTGCATTGTCTGCATCTGACCGGTTGTCTTCTTCTCCCCAACCAACCCAAACGGATCCTCTCCCCACAACAGAATCTGTCTCCCTCTCTGCAACCACATCGCTTCTGCCATCTTCGTCAAAATCAATACGCTCCACCCCTAACCATGACTCCATCTGAATGTGGCTGGGGTGAACGCGAAGAGGCCTCCACTGTCTCCCTCTCCGAATCAACACAGAGACGGACTGCGGACTGATCACCCCCCCGAAAAGAGCTCTCTCACTCTTTTTGACAGGACCGCCAGCAACGAAACGCTGACGGCGAGAGGGATCGGACAAGCGAACAACACCCCCCGGGGCAACAGGGGGCACCCCCGAACGCACACTAAAAAGAGCACAATTCGGGGAAAGGCCAGTCGAGCCGTGAACAACCTCATTTAGAGAATTGGCAATTCTAGGGATGAAGACAGGCCAGAGATAAAAGGGAAGAGAACGCTGAAAGAGAACTTTGTTCAAAAGAGAAAAGAAATCGTCATTCACTCTCTCAACAAATGCCTGCACTTCGGAAGTGAGAGGAGGACCGAACTGAGTTGCAATCCCCCCTCCCTCAACTGACGAACAAAACGAGAGGTAGAGATCAGAAATGAACTCGCCTCCGTTGTCTGAGTGCACAATCTTCGGCTTCCCCTTACCGGCTTTCTCCCACCGACGAGTCCAGGAGATCAGGTGACGCACTGCGTGATCTTTTGACCGCAGCGCCCACAACGATTTCCTTCGCGTCTATAAATCAATAATGACAGACACGTAACGAAACCCCCCGATCCCCTTTCTCTTCATATTGGAGTCCTTTAGGTCGTGGTAGATGTCGGCGTTGAACTGCCCCCCCGGACCCGCAGGCTCTGGCTCCTTTTCCTCATCGTCCTCATGAACAGAAGACTCATCCCCCTTGCGAGAACGCTTTCGCGTCCCTGCTACTGCACCTCTTCTCTTCAACTTTCTCCTCCGAAAGTTCATAACACGACACGCCTTACACGTGTTTCTCACCTCTTTGCACTCTTTCACAGAAAATTGTACCCCCACCCCCTTCTCCTTCAATGTGGCCTCCAAACGCTGCTTAGTCGCATGACCGAGACGGGAGTGAAGGACAAACAAAAGGTGCGATCTGTTCTCAGGAGAAATCTGTGCCTGCCCAGAGAGAGCAGACTGTCGGAGGGGACAAGGAGAAACAGAAGGACAAACGTTGGCAGCAACAACCGCTTCCTCAACCTTCGCAAGACGGAGAATTGGAACATTGCCCGTCTGATCAACAGGAGAACAAAACCTCTCCCCATGCACATCCTTTAACCAGACCCACCCAGGTTCAGAGGGACTCTCCTCCCCTGGGAGAGACAACTTTCTTCTCCCACAAGCAAACAACGGACGACCGATTGACTCGTGACTACACCCTTCCTCAGAAACGATGCGCACACCACCCCATTCATCGACAAACGGAAGGTGAAATGTCTTGACCCCTCTCACAGAGAGGGGGGCAGCATCAGAGGCGAGACAAAACGAGACAGCCTGGTCAACATACGAAACAACATACCTGTCAAACGAGGGGGGAACGAGACTCTTCGAGGCCCCGGAATCGGCAATCATCTCTCCATCGTCTTCCCCCATCACACCGACAAAGGATTTAACAGATGTGACGACTCTCACTTCATCCGTTTCCCCACCAAACTCCCACCCCCTCTTCTCGGCATTCCGCAAGGTTGCCCTCACGAAACGCCCACTGCCAGCCTTCTCACTGGCCCCTGCCCCCCCCCAGCGGCTGGACTGGAACTGGGGGGGGGCGGCCCAAGGGCCATTTAAAAATCCTGGTCCGTGAAAGTCCCCTGGGGAACCTCACAAAGCTTGAACATGGTCCCTTTCTGCACCCTCACCCCTGCAGCTGCTGCCTGCTGCTACTTCTGTTTCTTCAGCAGACAGCACTTGGCATAGTGCCCCGTCTGTTTACATCCGGGGACAGAGCACCTGACATTCTTGGCGGGGCAACCCTTTGCCTCGTCATAGTGCTTCAGGTGCCTGCAGTTGGGACAGGGGCGGGAGGACGAACTCGAGCCGCCCTGACTGGAAGCAGCAACGGCACCTGCATTTCCATCTCTATCTCCTGAAGACTAAAACGATGTCTCCCTCTTTTTTCCTTTCTTCTCTTTCCCCCCTTTCCCTTTTCCAGACCCCCTACGTAAACCTGAGGCAGCTACCCCATACTCATGATGGGGACGGGAAGAGGAGAAACGGGAACCCTGCCCCTCGATGGCGACTTTCACTGCAAGCAACTCTGCCGCCTCTACTTTCCTCTCAACGAAAGGAAGAATCTCGTTGTACGTCAATGCGGCGATCTTCTTGTCATGCTTTTCGGCGGCCTTCTCCGAGGTATCAGTGTACTTAAACTTGGTGAGTACATTCTCAAGGGCCCTCTTCTTCAGGTCGTTGGGTGCAGTGTAACCTGTCTTGCCTCCATCTCGGAGGCACTTCTTCAGACGACCGACGGCAGACACAATGTCCTCCTTCCCAAAATTCCTTCAGAGAGCAAGGAGCTTCTCCCGAGAGGACTTTGCACCGATCTCCTTCTTCTCGGTGGCTACGTCAGAGACGGCCTCCAAGAGATCGGCACACTCCTTCCCCTTTCCCACAGCAACAGAGACCTCATGAACGAGGTCAGGGTCCTTCCTCAGACCCCGGAGGAGGGAAAGCTTCCAAAGGGACACCTGGTCCACCTTATCCGGAACGTGTTTGGCGGCCAGCATGTACTCGGTGGTCGCCTTGTGCGATTCCTTCCAGAGCCGAAACTCCTTCCGGAAGATGGCCTTGAGGTTCTCATCCTTAGACGACAGAACGGTCGCAAACGAGACCTTGCACTCGAAAGGATTGACCCAGTGCAGATCAGGCAACTTGATCGTCTGTATGCCTGGAGCACCGCCTGCACTGCCACCAGATGTATTCGCCATGTTGGAAGGAACAGTGAAAAAACAGAAGAGGAATCAGGAGACAGATCAACGCAAATCAAGGGATAAAATGAAGTGCCCACGCCTGGGAACAGCAAATTTGTGACGGTAAACGTTACCTAAAACAGACTAGAACAGTCAGGTAACGAAAATAGGTAACGCTCAAACAGCTAAACGGGAAGTCTGACCTACCGGGTCGCAGTCCTCAGTCCAGACAGGAAAATCCATTCAGTAACGACAGAGAAATTCAAGGAGACAGCAATCTAGAATTCACTTAAACGAAGACCGCGCGATCGATCCAATGCGTGGGACTTCGGTGCTCCAAACATGACACACAGACTGATTAGACTGCCATCTGAGGATGCTCGCGATCATGAACCGACTGAGCAGACCAAGCCTTCGTACAGTCTTACTGTTCGATCAAGGAGTCAGACGTTAATGCACTCAAACATGCGATCACACCGCTCGCAATACTTTTCACTCGCGCGGATGGCTGGCGCGCTTGCAGAACGCTCGGCGCCCACCTGACGCACGCTTGGATGCATGCGTTTACTCTCACACCTACATATACTTGTAGATATACTTACATGCTGTTACGTGTGCTGTCTGACACTGAGAGTCTGACTCTAACTCTGAGTTCGGTTTAGAGATCAATCTTCTAGTCGATCTTTCACCCTAAATTATTGAAGCAATGATACACATTAAAATAATTTAAGCTGATGATAAAGCGTCACGGATCGTCACGGCAGTAATCAATACAAATTTTATAAAAGAAAGTGTTTAAAGAAACTGTTATAATCACATTATATTTAAAGCAAAATTATAAGAGTAAGAAGACCTTTTAATAACACACTGGCAACTAAAAATACCTAACGATGTGAAAGAAAAACATAAAAACTTCCTTGGGCCTTTGATTGACGACCGTTGCAAATCTTTCAATAATTCTCAGATTACGCAGAGTGGCTGAAAGGTCTTTCAAGATGTGAGCTAGTTTGAATAATGTGCATGGCCAGTGCACCGTCCCACCTATATTGTCGTCTCTCTATCGCAACGCTGTCTGTGACTCCTCACTCAGAGATCCAAGAAAGGGTTCCCCCCATCCCCTTCCGATCCCTCCGCCTTGCCTTTACCTCCCCAACCCGGAAGAGAAGGGGGAGAGACCGCAGACTCCACCCCCCCCTGATCCCCCACATTCTTGGCTGACCGAAAGGGATTTGCCTGACTCATCAAATCACCCCCCAGTGCCCCCCCTCCTGCAGACGCATTTGCGCGGAGTCGATCAGACAGGCTCTCTCTTGACCCCTCTCCTACCCTTGTGGCCCCGCCAGGCCCTCCCTTTCTTGCCCCGCCTCCACTGAGGGGCCCAGAACCATGCCACGAGGGAGACGGAGAGAACGCAGGCGGAGGCGGAGCGGGGCCCTTCCCCTGCGGCGACACACCACCGACTGCCAGTGGGCCTGTCTTTTCCCTCTCCTTCTGCTGCTGTTTCATCAGGGACAGCCGTCTCTCATTCACCTGCTGAGGGGACGGCATGCTCATGGCTGTGGAGTCCATAACGTCCGACACGAAGCTCAAAAGGTTCGTCGCCTGGTTCTGCTTATCGAGCAGCTGCAATGTAACATTGTGCACAGCACAAAAAAGTAAATCAACAACGATTCACTCACACATTCGTAAGATTGCCTTTGCTGAAGAAGAGAAAGCTAATCGAAGAAGAGACGACTTGATTGCTTCTGCTGCATGGGTCAGCAATTGCATTCGGTATGTCATAAACTCGTCATCGACACGACGTCCTCTTGAAAGGGAGTTGGAGGGATCTCTCCCGGGAGCCTCTTTTTTTTTATGGTCGATTGGCTTTTCTTCAAATTGATTTTGCTCTTTAAGGAAAGAAAGAATGTGATTCATTCATTCTCTCCGCACACACACAGCACAATTCGAAGACATGCAGTACTCGCAAGATCGGTCCACCCACCCCAAAGGAAAGAGAGTCAAGCCTTAAGTGTTTCGCCTAGACAGGCACGTGATCAATCATTCGTTGGCATTTCGTCCTGCCATTCAATTGTCTGCACTCAGACTGCTTATTGCTTGGATTCCTGCTGCGAGGTTTGAGTCATTCCTGAAGTTCCAGTATCACGATGCATCAGCAGCTGAAAGAAAGTCACCCACCCAGCATCAATCTCTCCCTCCCTCCCTCCCTCCCTCCCTCTCTGTTGTTTGAAGAACGTCTGCTCTTCTCGATCGCAGCACGGACCTACCATTGGCAGTTGGTCCTTGAGTCTTCCGAGCTGCGCCTGCATTTTCCTGAGGGGTTCCAACTCTGTCCTCGCACTGAAGAGCGACGACTCCAAAGCCTCCAACTCCTTCAGAAGAAAGTTTTCCCTCTCAGAAAACCTGCACGCACACACACACACACACACACACACACACACAGGCACGCACGCACACGCACGTGTACGCATACGTATCTTACATGGGTGCATACATGAACTCGCGCAACAGTTACTGAATGAGGGAGACAAGGCCTGAAATGTAGAATGACAGCGACCGTCACACATAGACCAGAGACAGACGGCAAGCAGGCAGGCACCTAAATAGGCGGATTGTATTTTAGGTCTCCGCCCCGCCCATGTGATTCTTTCGTTTCCTGTCCGCTTTTCATGTACACAACAAACGAAAAAGAAAGTTTTACACAGACAGACAGACAGACAGACAGGCTCTATGTTTCTTCTTCTTCTTCTTCTCCATCCTTTTCTTCATGAACACAACAGACAGCAGGCAGACAGACAGACAGACTGACTCTCAGAGGTGCACAGTCCCCCTAATCCACTCGAGAGGCAGAGAGACAGAGAAAAAGAGAGAGAGAGAGAGAGTGAATGGGCGCGCCTTCCGTTACTGAGGAAACAAAGTCCGTCCCGTTCCCTCATTCTTTGCGTATCCTCACATACGGAGAGATATGGATCGTATACGCGTAGGCATTTGTGATTCTTGTTTTGCGCCTGTGCATGAATAAATGAATACACACGCACGGACGGACCTCTTCGCGTGTTCCTTGATGTCCTCTTCGCTGCGTGCGAGGATCTCGTCGGCCTTCTTTTTGTTCTTCATTTCTTCTGTGGCCTCACTGAGAAGCTTCTCCTTTTCCTGGAAAGCAGAACGAACGAAGAAAGAGGAATGGCATGGGCATATAGGCAATTAAGTGATCAGGCAGGCAGATGAGCAGACAGGTAGATGGACGTTCGGAGGAATCAATCGAGAGAAAGACAGAAAGGCATACATACAAAAGGATTTTTGCAGATGCGCAAAGACAGGTAGGAAATCAGGTAGAAACACATCTAGGCGGGCATCCAGCAGAAAAAAAAAACGGACCGACACGCACAGACCTACCTACAGACGTGCATGCAGAGAACAGACAGACAGACAGACCCGCAGGTAGAGAGACCTACCTGAAGCCACGCATCTCTCTGTGCCACCTCTTTCCTCAGCCTCTGGACTTCTTCCTTTAACGCGCGCACATCCGCAGCAGCCAACTCCGCGGCGAGTCGGGACTCACGAATCGAATCGAGAAGTTGGTCCTTCTGCACACACAGATTCATTTATTCACGCACACATTTACGTTTTTGCTCATTCATCCATCCATCCATCCATCCATCCATTCATGCATTCATTCATTCATTCATTTGGATACATTCACGTGCATTCATTCATTGATTCATTGTACAGCTCTCAGCTGCTGCTCCTTCTTTTTGTTTTTCCTTTACCGCACCTGAAGCTTGTACAATTTTGTTTGTCAGAACGCACGTACAGCAGCTGACTGACTCACTGACGGTTTTCTTCTGGGCCTCTTTGATGTACTGCTTCCCAATTTTGTTTTTCTGTATGAATATTAATAATGATTTATTGTATTAAGACACTGACTGACGGTTTTCTTCTGGGCCTCTTTGATGTACTGCTTCCCATTTTTGTTTTTCTGTATGAATATTAATAATGATTTATTGTATTAAGACACTGACGGACGGTTTTCTTCTGGGCCTCCTTGATGTACTGCTTCCCATTTTTGTTTTTCTGTATGAATATTAATAATGATTTATTGTATTAAGACACTGACTGACGGTTTTCTTCTGGGCCTCCTTGATGTACTGCTTCTCCACCTGGAGGCGCACTGCCGCCATAGCAGCCCCAGGCGCCTCCCTGAATTCACTTGTCTGGAGGAGTGGGTCGACACTCCCAGGGTTGACTGAAATGCTTCCTGCATGCATGCATGCAGTGAGTGCACAATCGCCCCTCCGGCATTTGTTTTTTTCCGGTTTTCGTCTTCTACCTTTGTATGGCTTCGTCTTGACGCATCACTATCAAACGAGTTCCTCACAAAACTATCAAACGAGTTCCACACAAAAAGGGTGGGCCACCTTTGTCACACACCGTTATCAAGGAGAGTGAAATGGTGGCTGAATACATTCGATTCTGTGTATCTGTATTCAGCATCTCTCCTTTTTCTGACGCACGAGTGCCTCCAGGGACCAAAAAAGCTTCACAGAATCACAACCATGCAGTATGAATTCAAGTGCTTCTGTTGGCGTTCAATGACAATATCTGAAGCCTCCAAATATCTAATATCTAAAATACACCCCCATGATACACTCGCACGCACACACAAGAAAAGTCCCTGACTTACCGCTTCCCTTGTTTGCCTTTTCTGTCTGCTTGCCCTCCATCATGTCCGCCATCTCCTTCAACATCGCCGCGTTGGGGTTCGACAAAACAGACGCCACAGAGGCCCCACGGGGACGCTGGGAGAACCCGTCGGCCCCCGTCACAGCCGCACGTTCCTGCATGCATGCAACAAAAGAAAGAAAGAGCGCAAGCAAGGGAGTCGAGTAGCAAGACTTGCATGGTGTTTGGACACATGTTGATTGTGCGTGTCGGATGATGGGTTTTCCCGTTCTGCCCCGAGAACATGAAAAACACACAGAAAAGTAACACATTGCATAGACACTCCTGGCTACCTGCAAGCTGCGTGAGTAAAGCATGTGAGATCATTCAAAGACATGTTTGAAAATACCACGTGGCCTTCTTCCCTTCCCAACACGTCTTCGTACAAACAACCAACGCACCTACCTGGAGCATGTAGACTATCGGGTTCGTTGCGTTGCTCGCCAGGCTTGCCCTCCTATCCGCATCCCCCGGGCCCAGTGCGACCCCATCGGCTGCCCCCGCATCTCCACCAGGGGGCGGCGGGGCGCCAGGGGATCCTGGCAGGGGCGCCTCTCCACCAGTAGGGGTGGCAGGCGCTCCTGCTGGAGGATCTTTTTCTCCAACAGCTGCAGGCGGAGGGGCAGCGGCAGCGGCTGCCACCGAGGCCGCCCCCCCCGCGCCTCCTTGCACAGAATCCCCTCCGTCTGTCGCCATCGCGGCCCGTGCGTCTGCGATTGCACTGGCCAGAGATGCGGAGCTGCATGCATGCACATATTGGAGTGGCCGCATTATCAGGCAAACTTGATAAGAAAAGGACCGCAGCACGACCTGAGGGAGGCAGACAAAGCCTTCCTGTACGATGGATGACAAGTGGGAGAAAGCAGACGATTCTGGACTAACAAGGTGCAGAAGAACAAGAAAAGACAGAACATAGCAAGAGGTGAGTACGCTCTACCTTAACTTTCTTTTTCCTCCTATCCGCATGGACGCACGCTCAGACATCCACCCAGGCGCCTACCTTCTCTGCGGTTGCTGTGCGTAGCTGGTCGATGCAGCTAGCCGAGCGCCTGCGATCGCACTGGCCAGGGATGCGCCCCGGTCTCTTTTCTGCATGGCAGCGGAGAGACTCTCTGCCTGCATCGATGGCTGTCTCTCTCTGGAAGTGTCTGCCGCAACCGAGCTGCTCTGCCTCGGAGTCAGCTCGGACAGCACGAATGCAGAGTTCGGGAGGGTCTGTACGGACAGCTTGGAGTCGATAGTGACGGAGTAGAGACGGGAGACGAGACGGTCGATGAAATTCTGCTTTTGGGTGTTGTCCACTGACAGCTGCACGCACGCAGAAATAAATGGCCGGATCATAACCAGAGAAGTGTTTCCCGATTCTTTCAAGTGATTTGATGGGAGCCTTTTTGAATGTCAGGAGTGACCTCCATCCTGTGACAAACATGGAAGGTAAGTTCTGTTTTTCTGGGGATTCAAACAGACAGATCGACCAACCTCTTTGTTTCTCTGCTGCAGCTCCTCTCTCTGCACCGCCAATCTACGAACTTGTTCCTCTGCCGCCCTCAAATCTACTACGGAGACCTCCAGACTGCGAATCCGGTCGTGAAGTTTCTTCATCTCCAGGTCTCGTGCGTCTGCGTCCCTCCGGAGCAGCATCTTTCCACTCTCCAGACGGGCTACCTGCGTGGAGGGAGGGAGGATCGAAGGGACGAACAGCATGAACCCAAAAGGAATTAAGGCAAAGACTGGTTCTTTCTACAGCCTACCATGCTATGCACATATTTTGCATGGTCTTCCGCCAAACGCCAAAAGAGCGGGATCCAACAAAGTGAACTTTTCGAAAAGTATGGATGTTCTGTTTTTTTCGTTCGCTTCCAGCTGTCGTGTCTCACTTCTCTCCTCTGCAAACGGACGTTCCTTCGCCAGAGCAAGAGTATCTCTCTGTTACTTTCTTTTCCCTCTCTTTCCTTCATTCTTTCTTTCCTTGTTCCTTTTTTTTTTCCAAAGAGGAGAAAGACAACAAGCAAACAAACAAACAAACAAGCAAACAAGCAAAAGAGCGGGATCCAACAAAGTGAACTTTTCGAAAAGTATGGATGTTCTGTTTTTTTCGTTCGCTTCCAGCTGTCGTGTCTCACTTCTCTCCTCTTCAAACGGACGTTCCTTCGCCAGAGCAAGAGTATCTCTCTGTTCCTTTTCTGCTGAGGCAAGCAAGCAAGCAAGCAAACAAACAAACAAACAAACAAGCAAGCAAACAAGCAAACAAGAAAACAAGCAAACAAGCAAACAAACAAACAAACAAACAACAAACAAACAAACAAAAGTAGATATAGGGCAGACAGACAGACATACGTACATACATACAGACAGACAGACAGACCTGGTCGGTGAGTGAATCCCTTTCGGCCTTCACGGTCTCCAATTCCGCTGTGGTGTCCGTCAGTCTCCTCTGGGTGGCCTCACTTTCCTGCTGAAGTTGAGAAGGGCCCACCTGCAGGTACACGAGACGAGACGATAGAAGGAATGAAGAGCACATGAAGGAAGGCACCATCGAATAAAGAAAGAAAGACAGATCAAACATGCAAGCCGTAAAAATAGAAAGATGGTACATAAAACAAAGAAACCACCAAAGCAGAAAGATACATAGCAGAAACAAAACAACACCACTGCATGAGAGAACAAGAAAGGCCTTCTCTTTCTCTGCCTTTCCCTTTCTCCCTCTTTCCCTTTCACCTTCTGCGTCCACTCTTGGTAGAGCGCCTCTTGTTTCTTTTTCTTTCATACAGAATACAAAAAAAAAGAAAATGCATTCACCTTCTGCATCCACTCTTGGTAGAGCGCCTCTTGTTTCTTGGCAGCATCCCGCAGCGCCTTCACACTCGCGTCCGAGGCCCCCAGCTCGTCTCGTGCCCTCATGAGATCTGCCTCCAGGGAGGACACGCGCTCAGCTGCTGCCGTCTCGGACTCGGCGGCCTTCCTGGCCAGAGCGTCGTAGTGCTCCTGCAACACATACCAATATATACGTCGTGTATCAAGAAGGGGAAATGCACACGTGCAGATACATACATATGCACATACGTATACGCAAATGCATGCATGCACGAAGGCAGGCACGGATAGAAACATGGAAGGAAGACAAACACCGCTGGCTTTGCGTTTTTTCGATTGGAAGGAAATAATCAAGTTACATACATTCTTTGCCATAAAAAGCACGAAGGAAGAGAAAGCTTGGGTCGATCTACCTACCGACCTCTGTTTGGAGTTGTTTCAAGTCCGAGTCTTTTCTCTTTGCTTCTGCCTCTGCCAGCATTCTCTCCGTCTTTTCACTTTTCTCCGCCCCCTCATCAACCCTCTTCCGCAGTGCCGTCACGTCCCCTTGAAGTCTCTGTACGTAGGCAGGGGGTTGTGCAAATTCTTTGGTTCATTAGCTGTGGACAGAATTTGGAGAAACCCTCTCAACTATCTGTTCAAACACAGTGCACGTATTCGTCGAAGTTGCCTTTGCAGAAAGGGGTGAAAGGGCAAAAAAAAAAGGCGACCGTCAAATAAACATTATGACATGCACTTCTCAACAGCTCTGGAAGAGAGAGCTCGGGGAAAAGACCATTTCCACCACTACATTTTTTTTTACAGCATTGTCATAGAGGACAAATGAGTGGACAGCAGAAGTGAAAGAAGAAAAACCGAAAAGGGAAGAAGCACACACACACACACACACACACACACACACACACACACACAGAGACAGAGAGAGAGAGAGAGAGAGAGAGAGAGAAAGAGAGAGAGCCTGACTGACATCGCATCTTCGCACTTCATCTTCCGCTCTCTGCATGAACAGCTCCTTCTCCCTGCTTTCCCTTTCCAGAGCTTCTTGCAGGCTCTCCACGTCTCTCATCAACGACAGCACTTGCTGACTGGGCCCAGCCGCATCTCCCACAGGGCCCGCAGCAAGACCTTCGAGGGGGGCCCCGGCAAGAGCGTTGGAGGTTTTTCTGTCCCTTTCTGCCGCAATTTCCGATTTCATCTGGAGGACGTGTTCCCTCAGAAACGCATTTTCCTGTCTCAACAGCTCCAGTTGTGCTGCACCTGCTGCGCCCCCTAAACCGCTATTGGCCTGGTTGATTTCCAAAGGGACCCTTCTCTCCCCGCTGTACATTCCCCCACTCCATGCACCCCCCCTCTCGCGAGGAAGAAGGCCGGCCGAGTGCCCGAAGACGCCCGCGTGCATGCCCTCGAGTTGACCTGGAAGAAGGCAGGCAGGCAAACAAAAGAAATGAAAGGAAATGAAGTCAACACGAATGGAAAAGAGAAATCGACCTTTGACTCGTGATGCAACACTCAGTGACCTGCAAAGAGATGCATCACAGGCTGCGACGCACTTGCATGAAGTCGAACTCTCTCAAATATATATATACACACAAAGAGCCTGATCAATGCAGCTGCAAATGTGCTTGTGTAGCCATCTGGACAGACCGGCCTTCTGGAATTTACACAATCATGCTGCCAGTGCACACATGCATCACAACAGGTTTACAATCATGTACGCGTGCAACCCATACAATCAGTTCTTTTTACCTGGTCTGAACTTCCTCACATTGGACTTGAGAACTTTATCTTCGATTCCCTCCTTCTTCAGCACTGCACCCCCTCTTAGTTTTTCTTCGACCCTTGACATTCTGTTTTCTGCTGCGATCCCAATTCTCGTTTTTTTGTCAATTGAGTTGTGGGTCTTTTGTGTCTTGAAGATTGAGTGTTGCTTAAATGGATCTTCTGCCTGTCCTCACCACCACGGGGGAAAGAATCCTAGAACGAATGCGCTCCTGTCTACTGTCCTGTGCTTTAAATTGCTGGCCCTCTGTTGTGAAAGGCGCCCTGGAAGGGGAACCAGAGTTGTGGACTCGTTCGGTGGGAGAAAACCACCTCTGTCTGAAATGATGTTCAATGGCCTGTAACTGCGAACAACAGTTGACCGACAGTTCAATTGACTTTCACGAGCTTCAGATGGGATCGGTGGTGCGGCAAGCAGTACATCAGTGAGTGCTGGTAGAAGACAAATGGAGTGAAAGAGGAAAGCTAATTGAGACCACTATATGTAAACATATGATGGATATCACATCCTCGTCGACTGAGGGAATTAATTAAATGCAGCAAAAAAAAGACGTGTATATAGAAAATCGTCGCGCGTTTCGTGCGCGCGCGCGATCGAATAAATCAACAGGAAAGGCGCGCCATAACACCCGCGGCCGCGCGTGCGACCCCGCCATACAGCCCGGGCCCGGCCACACAAAGCACACAAGCTCCAGTGTACTCCAGTGGTCTTAGATTTAGTTTTGCCAAATTGC
The DNA here is from genome assembly GCA_018398765.1 of Chromera velia. Lineage (NCBI taxonomy): Eukaryota > Chromeraceae > Chromera > Chromera velia. The sequence goes on along the minus strand of JAHBMJ010002410.1, from coordinate 49,912 downwards.
GATCTCAATTTTTGACCTATAAACTAGAATTTGACCCCTTGAACCCCTTTCATAATCTAAAGATAATTACTGTATTACATTGTATAACATTTGAATGACACATTGTTTTACCGGCTTATATTACATTTTTAACAATTTCAATTTATTCACTACTTAACAGTGATCTAAGTTGACACATAATTTTCTAAATCATTCAGAATTTGATTTTTTATATATTTTTATTTAAAAAGAAAAACACACGGAGAGGGACACATCAATTTTATTCACTCACTTTTATCTCATGCAGTTTTTAGGTATCAAAGCAAAGAGATCCATGCATAATTCAAATTGAGGCTGACAAAAGTTATAAACCAGCAACCTGATTTGAAACTTTCTCTTTTTTTTCGTATTTTCTGTCAGTGGCGCCGCTTAAACTTTAGAGTACAACTTACTTAACGATCTGTAAATCGGATCTTTTCATACTTGTCATCTCCGACCTCCTGACTCCTTTTCCTCAGATCGACAGTTTCTGGATCTATGACCCGTAAGAAACTCTTAGGATAAAGAAAGACCATTGGTCGACCAGCTGTGCGTCTCCCACCTTGCCCCGTTCTTTCCCCCCCTCGCCTTCCTCCTTCGAATGCCTCCTTTGACAAGGTCCACCGATAGACTTGAACCTCACTTGACAGGTCTTTTTTTTTTCGACATCTACCGGTCAATGGGATCGAGGGGAGGGTCGTCTCGATCGATTCTTCAAGGATGCATGGATGGCTCGATCGCTGGATCATCTTTGGAAGCTGAGTTTTCCTGCAGCGGTAACGAGGGGAGGGGGCGCCTCTCCCAATTCATCAAGAGAGTCGCCGCCCCCCTTGGAGCTCTTTGTGAAACCCAAAACGTAGGCAATCACGACAGCTATCAGAAGAAGAACAATGGAGAAGCAAATCAAATACATGACGCTGGAGGAGGTTCCATCGCCACTACCTGAGAACTTTTTGTTGGCCTGAGAACTTGTTTCGGCCTCTGCTTCCTTGCTTTTGCCAGTGGAGGCTTTAGTGACTGCAGCAGGGGGGCCCTCTGCGGAGTGTTTGTTGACAGTTTGTTCAGTTGTTTGTGGAGAACTAGCAGGTCCTCCCTTTTCTGGTGGAGGACTCGCAGAAATTTCGCGGCTGTCGTTTTTGTTTTCTTTCGTATTTAGAGGATCGGAAGTTCTTTTGTTTTCTTTTCCCTTTTCGTCTGTGACTACTGGTTCCTTTTTTGATGGGGGGATCTCAGACAGATCCGATTCCTTGATCTCCTTCACATCCTTGACATCATGATGATCCGTGACTTCTTTTTCATCGTCGACGGAATTGTCTTCGTCCTTTATTGAGGAGGGGAGAATGTCTGGGTAGTCTGTTTCGTCCTCTTCCTTGTCCTCTCCCGTCCGCTTTTCTTCCTCCTTTGTATCCTTCAGAGAGGTTTCCTTTTGCTTTTTTGATTTTCGGTTGTTTGACAAATGCAAGTGGGGCTTTACCGGTACTCCTTCCTTGTCTCCCTTGGTCACGACTTCTTTCTCCGGCTTGCTCTTTTCCCCCGTCTTCTCGGTTTTGCCCCCAAGCACAGGATATGGAGGCGGAGAGGGCGGTAGAGGAGACACCGATGAAAATGTTGTATTTCCTCCAGATTGGGCAGTGCCGTCTCCAGGGACGCGGAAGGGAATCACCAGAGACAGCTGCAAAGTCATGCATGCAGCCTCGATCAAGCATCAACGAGTATATTCATATACACGTGCAGGGAAGCAATCATCCACCTGTACATTGACAACAGGAGGTGAGTACGTCACCATCAAAAGACCCCCCCCCTTCCCCACTTTCTCACGCACACATGCAAATGCACATGCACTTACACACTCACTCGCACACACACACACACACACACACACACACATACACGCATACTCGAATGCGCAAACATGCACAAAAAACGAGGAGAGACTTCAAAGAGCAGGTGAAAGAAGTTGACCGATGGATGAAGAAAGAAGGAAGGACGGAAGCAAGCAAGCAGGGAAGGAAGCAAACAAGCAGGGAAGGAAGGAACGAAGGAAGGAAGGGAGGGAGGAAGGAACGAAGGAAGGAAGGAAAGGGGGTAGGAAAAAAAAAAAGAAAGAAAGAAAGAAAGAAAGAAGAAAAGGGGGTGAGAAACCAATTCATTCAGTCGCTCTTGAAGATATCCACCGATACGCGGGCGCACATGTTCATCTGTCTGGGTCGACCGTCATCTAGCGCGGATAGCCCCTCGGACGGACGGACGGACGGACGGACGGACGAAAATATTGATGAGATAATGGGAGGGAGATAGTACAACAACCAGCCAGCCAGCCAGCCAGTCATTCAAATAGCAAGCATGCAGACACGATCAATCTATCAGGCAATCAATCAGAGATCCGAATGAATCTCCGCTCCCACCAGACAGACAGACAGACAGACAGACAGGGAGGCAGACAGACGCACCGGAGGTTGTCTCACCGCCTTCGGAGAGGTGTCCCAATTGATATGGATCACGCAATCGTCTATCTTCCTGCATGCATCCATGCAGTGGTTGCATGAGCAGTGCAAAGAGACTGACGTATCTGCCTTCACATTTAGGTGCTTCTTTCACACATGCATACCTTCACACTCAATGGCAGCAACACGTATTCGCATTCAGCTTATGTAACCGACAGAAGCAAAATATGGTCCAAGGGAGCCGGAGAGAGAGAGAACAGGAGAGATCGAGGGAAGAAATCTGCAGGGGGCTGCCTAGCTGAATTGACGGATGGTTCATTCACGAAATGAAAAGCCGGCAAACAAACGAGGAAGCTTCTAAATTTCCATGTGAGGCACTCAGTGTGTATGTGGATGCAGCTCTGTGGGGGGGGGGGAGGGGGAAGGGAAGGGTGTCTGTGCGTGTCTAGGTTTAGCGTCATGCATCGACTGACGGTGCCTCCCCTCCCTCTCCAATCTGCAGTGCCTTTCCCTTGACCTCAAAGACGGTCTCCCCCTTTTTCAATTTGGTGCTCTCGACATGAACCACCATAGAGGGAGAGGAGCGGCATTGCGAGAGGTCCAGAGGGGTGAGGTCGTTTCGAACGGGCCCCGGCATGACTCTCGACGGGTCCACCTGCCAGGGCTTGAGGCCCCGGCATTGAAACTTCGCTGTGAATGGAAGAAACGAAGCAGCCTGAGAGGAGTCTCCTTCTTCTGTCTGAGGCTCTCTCCGAGAGAGAGGGATCTCTTTCGCGACCTGCATGACGGCATGATCGATCGATCGAATTATTCAGAAATTTAAATTGTTACTTACGTGCGGTTGGTTGATTGCACTCACTTGTTCATACATCAAAGAGCAAAATGCGCACTTGAATTAAAGCAGAGGTTCCTCCCGACATTGAATCCCAAACGTGTACGCTTAGAAGGAAAATACGTATGAATCTGATGTACACCAGGGCTACGAATCTTCACCAACCGACTGTCTGTCTCTCTCTCTTTGCCTCTGTCTCTCTCCCTCTCTGTTGCTCCTCTCTCTCTCTCTCTCTGTGTGTGTGTGTGTGTGTCTCCCTCTCAATCTGTCTGTCTACCTGTCTGTCTGTCTGCAAGTACGTATGTATGTATGTATGAGTGTGTGCGTGTGAGCGTGTTTGTGAGTTTGTGTTAATTTTCTCCGTTGGCAAAAATGAGTTTGTGGATTTCGGAAGACAAAGGATGACTGCAGACACCATTGAGACGGTGCGTGAGTGCAGAATGAAGTGACTGTATGCATGGATGGATGGATGAATTAGAGCGTCAAAGAGAAAAAGAAGACGCGTGCATGCAAACTCCAACGATTCCTCCTTCCTCATGGAGCCTCCCTCCACTGCGACCGCTGTGGGAAGCTTTACAGGATAAGCTGATAAGAGCATTTCTGAAAAAACGCTGTGACCTCCATCTGCATGCCTTCATGTATTTGCAAAAGACCAGGAAATGAATGTGAGAAGACGAACAGATCAACTAGAACTTCTTTCTTTCTTTCTTTTTTTTGTTTCTTTCTTTCTTTCTTTCTTTCTTTCTCTCTCTCTCTCTCTCTCTCTTTCTTTCTTTCTTTCTTTCTCTCTCTCTCTCTCTCTCTCTCTCTCTTTCTTTCTTTCTTTCTCTCTTTCTTTCTTTCTTTCTTTCCTTTCCTTTCCTTTCCTTTCTTTCTTTCTTTCTTTCTTTCTTTCTTTCTTTGTTTCTTTCTTTGTTTGTTTGTTTGTTTGAAAAGAAATAGAAAACTGACATTTACTTCGCATTCCGGACTGGCTATTCTCGTGCGTCCTCCGTCGTCGCTGCCCGTGTCCCTCGACGCTCCCCGCACTTGCAAACCCACTTCTACCGTCTTCAGGTCCTGCTGGCTCGATTCCGCCTTCCACCCGGCCCCTTTGTTCTTATCTTTCAGCATTAATTGGAGAGGAGCCGAGACGGTCTGCGAGAACATTGGAAGAAATGTGGGCACCGTTTCGGGATCCTTGAAGGTCGCAGACCCCTTCAAAGAGAGAACGTGCGTTTCTGCATCGTAGAATCCGAAAGAGTCGACATCTCCTTCTCTGTCCAGGTCAAAGGAGAAATCCAACCGCGAGACGCCCGTTCTCTCCCTCTCATTCTGACTCTTCGGACTGCTTCCTGCCGGGAGAATCGACTTGATGCCCCTCTCTGCAATTTCACTGCCGACTGCTGGGTCGCATTTGAACATCATGACGAAACGGACACGTTTTCCCGGACGCACAACCACCGGAACATTGTTGAGTGCCTTGCAAAGGTTCGCATCTTGAGGAGGTATACGTGGAACAGCAGAAACGTCCCTGGACTGATGACGGCCCCATGCGTTTCCTGCATGCACAGAGGCAGGCATGTGCTGATGACGGCCCCATGTGTTTCCTGCATGCACAGAGGCAGGCAGGCATGTGCAAACGCACACGGTCAATCACCGAGACGCTCAGCTTCAGAGAATGCTGCCGAAACGCATGCATGCACACCGGTACACACACACACACACACACACATGCACATAATATACACATATACAACTTCAAGATTGATCCGTGGAAGGAATTGAATGGACAAGGATTGGTTCTCAAATGGTCATGCTCCTCTCTGGCTCGGACACGAGGGGAGAAAGCCTTTGCGCGGAAGCTTTGGGTAGAAGCCGGGAGTGAATGCCCAAATGCATGGATTGTCCCTTTACATCTATCTCTATATGCTTCCTCACAAATTGATTCTGCATGTCCTCAGTGTTCAGCCTTGCCCTGTTCCGCAGTATGAGTTCTTACTTTCTTCCAGGGACAAATCACCTGAGTACAAGGATGAAACAGGCGACTGACTGAGGTCCCTGACGAATCCGAATGCTGATGGGAGGAGACAGAAGAGACAGAGTGCCAACCACAGCCGTGTGGAGGTGCAAGGACGGTTTTTTAGTCCTGCCCCCATCGCTCACTGCCTTAAAGACTTTGCTGGGAAAGCGAAAGCTTGGAAGGAACTTAGGCTACTTATTGCGGCGATAATCAAATGTGTAGCAAGTGTACCGCCAGATACGATTCTCCTACCTTAAATTCCGAGACGAAGCTCGAGGCTTCCACCGACCACACCTTGCCGTGTTACCTTTCGATAGAGGCTCGTGCATTCAACAGGTACTTATGAATTGAATAGAGGTTATGGGAAAGCTGCACAGTCCTGATCGAGTCGAATGTAGCAGTCTACGTGTATATATGCATGTTAACTCCCTGGCCCTTGAATTCACAAATCCTTGTGACAATGTCACATTGTCTATAGTTAATCCTCCACGAATTGTGACCATTCAGCCATGCATGCACCCAGGCTTTGCGTCGACCGCGATCTCTATGGTTGAATCTGTATATTAGAATATATGGTTTTCTTTTTCATTTTTTATTAATTTTTTTTTTTAAAAAATGGCATCGCGCGCGTGCGCGTCCCCGACAGACGCGTGCGACGATGGCGCAAGATATGAGAACAAATGGTAACCATGCATACTAGTGGGGGGGCTAACCATGTTTGACGTACCCGGCGCACAGGCGCACCCCGACCAAACTATATGGTGTTTAATTGCCTATGTGTGAGTTAGTGGATGTTGGTAAGTGTTTGTCTCATCATCATCATCAGGCGACTTAACGGGCTGCCAGGCGTTGTGTACCAACAGCGAATGACAGCCAGAAGATACAATAAGCATTAATAGACATTGCTAGCCTTGAAGTGTTAGAGCTCATCCGGGAGGCGAGACAGAAACCATAAGAATTTAGTTGACACTTATCTAGATATTAATCAGTCCGAATCTAGGCAAACAATTAAACATCAGAGAACTGGCCTGGCGTGTGTCCCTTTGTAATAGAGGTATGTTAGGGCCAACTCAAAAATAAAAAAAAAGTGACATACGCCCATTTGGTCGCAATTTATCATACGCAATTCAAATCATTATATATATATATATATATATATATATATATATATATACCCTGTAGGCTACGCATACGGACAGCAATGTACACGCACACAACGACGGGGCCACGTCTTTCACGGCTGCTGGCGTACCTAACTATATCATTTTATTCTAAAGTTTAATAAGCTGCAAATTAACTTTAATCAAGTATGTCTGACATTGTATTAAGGTGTTCTCTAGGCTGTTCTACGTGTAAATCACTTGTACTAAGTACTCTTTTCATGATACATGTTTTCTCTGGTACATATCGGTACATGCAGTTTTTCTAAACCGTAGCCGGGTAGAGCTAACAATAGAGCTAGCAATAGAGTCTAAACATAACAGAGAATGAGTTACAATACGAGTGACACCCAGATAAGATTCATCTTAAGAAGACTA
>JAHBMJ010002410.1:10578-38078 GCA_018398765.1 Chromera velia | reverse complement strand
GTATGAAAGTAAATGCCTAACTGTTCTCCCCTCCACCTCTCTGCATGCATTCACTCATCCATTTATTCAACTAACCCGGTCCGTCAACCAGCCACGTTGTTATATTCGAAACAGGAGAAGAACACACGACAAGACAGGTACCACACGATGAGACAACGAAAAAAGCAGGGACCGCGAAAAAAGCAGGGACCGGGAGATGGCTCTCTCAACCAAAAAGGACAGGGACGGCTCAGAACAACTGAGCAAACAAAACATTTCAGAAAGAGTCAGAGAAAAAAAGGACGCCCCCATACGATGAATTGCACCCTCCTCTCCTTTCTCTTCACTCCTTCCTTCCTTCCACTCACGTGTGTTCGGGGAGTGTGTGTCTCTCCGGGAAGTTCCAGAATTTTTCGGGGTCTCTGGTCCTCAAATCAGCGGGGGACGGGCCGGAGGATGGCGTGATTGTGCCTGCATACGCATTCAAAAACATGCGTTCTTACACAAAGAACACAAGAGCTCAGCTTCACACACCACGGGGGAGCAGAAAGATGGATCAAATGACACACTGGCCTACTGGTTCATTCACTCATTCATTCATTCATTCATTCGGTCGGTCGGTCGGTCGGTCGGTCAGTCAGTCAGTCAGTCAGTCAGTGAGTCGACGAAGCGGCATAAAAGAAAACTTCGTGAGTGACAAGCGTAGCACGAAGCCTGGCAGGCAGCTTGCAGTCTACGAAAACAGACTGACTGACCGAGATAAAACTTGGCGATGGCTTCAACAACAGGCACGGAGTATTGCCCGAATATGGACACCTCGATGTTTCGAGTGTCAAGCTGCGAGGCCATCGCTTCCTTTGCCTCCTGCACACACACACACACACACACACACAGAGAGAGAGAGAGAGAGACATCCAGAAGAAGACGAGAGAGAGAGAGACCCGGGCATCGTCTGTCAGGGGGCGGGCAGGTGGACAGAGAGTGCAGAATTTTGTCTCCCGCCTTTCATCCTTCATAGTACCCTCAGGGTCTCTCTCTCTCTCTCTCTCTGTGTGTGTGTGTGTGTGTGTTTCAACGGGTTGCGTTTGGCTTTTCTTTCTTCCTCCCTTTCTTTCTCTCTCATTCCTGCCATTTTTGTCCCGCTAGCCTGCAGAGGCTGGATGGTGAAGGAAGGGCTGTAGCTCTCTTCTTTCTTTTCTTTCCCCCATCTTTCCTCTCCAAGATCTTCTTCGTCATGCTCTTCAGACTCCCCATCGGATGCAGTCCAGCTTGAGGGTCACCTACTGACAGACAGACAGACACAGACAGACCTCTAGTGTGACCTGCTTCGGGATGTTCTCATCGAGTGCCACGAACCGGCTGTCCTCTCCGCTCATTGCGCCAATCAAGTCAATCATTCCCTTCTGCAACAAGTCCCGACGAAGTCGGGAGCTCTCCGTCGCGAACGAGGCCTGCAGAGATAGATAGCAAAAGACACACGCATGCGTACACACATGCACACAGGCACGCACGCTTTGGCATCTAACTGCAGATTGATTCTAGTTGGACTGTCGCACTCAGAAGGCGAGAAGGATTTGTCTATTCCCCCCCGCACAGCCACGCACAGACAGCCCCACTCACGTCCGCGCGAGCCTGTCCGTCTTTGCAACCCCCCCCTGAGACCCGCCTGACCACACGGAAGGCGCTTCCTTCGGTGGACACACAAAAAGCAGATTTGTCTACAACAACCCCCCCCCTTCCCTTTCCCTTCGCACCTGAGCTCTGCGGAACGCGTCCTCTTGGAATTGGATCGTCAGAGGGTCGTCCCTCTCTGTACCTGCTGCGAGAATCGACCTGATGATCTGCACACACAATAACTCACAGACAGTGTCAGACAGGGGGGTGGAGAGGGAGAAAAGAGAGCAGAGGCACAAACAAAAAAATGAAGACGACGCCTCACTGATGAAGAAACGGCCAGAAAAGAAAAGAAAGATCTTGCGGGAGGGAGGGAGGCATGTCATCGTGCCCCAGGTAATTTCAGAAGAAGATCGACTTTTTGGTGAGTTACTGCGGCTCTTAGCTGCCAATTGCATTGCATACTCTGTACACCCCTCTTTACGATTTTCATGCAAAAAACGGACTAGCCAGACAGGTATGGAAAGTCTCAGTTTATGGCCCTGGCTCTTCCGCCTCAATTTCGCAGCCAGTTATACTCTGCGCGTTGTACAATGTGCGGAAAAGCCAAAATTAAGAGAACCAACCTGAAATAATACGTTTCCTCGATTTCTCACACGCGGGGGCATGGAGAAGAAAAGGTTTGCATGATCATGAACGATCGTCACTTGCGAACTTCGTCACAAAGAGTCAGTCACGTGGCTTCCTTCTTTTACGCGAAAGTGAGTGCATGGACAGATGAAGCGGTGCATGGCAGATCTCTTCGCAGCTTTTCTTTTCTTGAATTGAGGTGTCACTGAACAACCTCGAACCAAACAGATCCGACAGGCGCCTCCACGTGCAGCCACTGCTTGTCTCTTGTGCGCACGCTCTCTTTCTCTCTCTCCCTCTCTCTCTCTCTCTCTCTCTCTCTCTCTCTCTCCCTCTCTCTCTCTGACCTGGAAAACCGCTTCGGTGTTTCCATATTGACGCGGGTCCTCTGACGCCTCCCCTGTCTGCTCATCGATGATTGTCGGTACCGCGAAGTCCAGAGCGACCGTGTCGGTCTCGCACTGGATGTTCACTGCCAAGAGGTGCTTGTTGCAAAACAACTCAATCTGCTCGCGGGTGTGGCTGCCGAAAGCGCCCCCTTCCATCAAAGTCTTGGCACCTGCGTGTGTGTAGTCACAAAGTGGAAGGAAGTGCAAGTTAGCGTTTTTTCTTTTGGGGGGGNGGGGGGGGGGGGGGAACGAAGTGCAAGTTTGCGAGGGAGTGAGTGCGGGTGTCGTGAGGCGTTGGTTTGATTCTGTCCAACAGATACCAAGAATATACACATTGAACGGAAGAAAGCGACCGTCAGGCAGACTCAAAGGGACGCCCAGCACGAAAGCTTGAAAGACGGGAGGGAAATATGGAGAGGAAAAGAGGAAGAAAAGAGTAGGGAGGGCTTTATGGGGGGACAACGAGAAATTTTGGTCTTCCGCTCGCATCCACAGACAGACTATATGTTTCTTCTTCTTCTCCCTCTTTTTCTTCGTGAACACAACAGACAAAAAGAAAGAAAGAATATCAGACAGACAGACAGACAGATATGCGGGCAAGCAAAGCGGCGTTCAGTCAAATCAAATAAATGTATGAATAAGCAGACAGACCGAGTGCAAGAGCGCCTGCCTTCATGTCGCCCTCCACTTCAGCCATCCTCCCTCCAGGAATCAGAATGCGGACATAAGCCTGCATGCAGTTAGTCACATGAGTGGACTTGCGCTCTTCTTACGAATGAATGTCCAGGGAGACACGGAAACAAGTATGATTCGACGCCGCTCTAGTTCTCTGGTAAATTTTGGAGTCCTGTATCACACCGATTCTCGTTCCCCCGGCGTTGTGGAACAAAATGTGGACCTCCCTCTCTCTCTCTCTCTCTTTGTCCATCTCGTGCACCTAGTCTCTTTCTCTTTCTCGCCAAAAAATGGAGGGAGAAAAGCATCGACACAAAGTGATCCCGCTAAAGAGAGACAGACAGCTTGGAGAATCAACCGACACCTCCCCCTCAAGGCAGGCAGGCAGGCTTCCGACCTGTGCGCCTTCATCTGTGGGTCTGAAGTTGATCTTCACTCCATTGTCCAGCTGCCGCATGCGCAGACCCAGCGACCGGTCCTCGAAAAGGGTTCCTGCAGGCAGAAAGGAAGGAAGGAAGGAAGGAACGAAGGAAGAAAGGAAGGAAGGAAGAGGGATCGGGGGAGGCAACAGACAGAGAGGACTTTGCATGACTCTCCAGTCGTGATCTTGCGCATGATTAGAGATGAAAAGGCATCAGGCAATCACGCGCGCGCACACGCATACACACACACACACACACACACACACACACACAAGCACAGCTGGAATGTGCAGAGGCAGGAGGCAAAAGCAAAAGGCGCCTTCCTTCCTTCCTTCCTTCCTTTACAGATGGTGAACATATCCCATCCCTCCGTTAGGAACAGAGACAGACAGCAAAGAGAGAAAGCTTCCTTCCTTCCTCCCATCAACGGAGGGAGGGAGGGAGAGAGGAAGCTTTAGAGGGAGAGACTGCATGGGAAGAAGAAAAAGAGGGAGAGACTGCATGGAAAGAAGAAAAAGAGGGAGAGACTGCATGGGAAGAAGAAAAAGAGGGAGAGACTTCACGGGAAGAAGAAAAAGACGGAATTATCAGAAAGGGAGCCGAGGATAGAAAAGAGATAAGGAGAGAAAAAGACACAGAAAAAAGAAAGGAGAAGAACGGAAGCGCACAGTTTGCTGACCGTTTTCAGAAAGATACGGCTGAATGTTCTCTGCGTCCTCTTTCGGCAGCTGAACACACAAAAAAAGGAACGAACAAAAGAAAAGACGGAACTGTTTATCGAATGCATCAAGAGACAATATCAATCCGAAATTTTCTCCGACTTAAAACTTCAGGAAACCTGGTCAGTCGAAAACTGCGAAATGCTATGATAGCCTTGAATGAGCTCTGTGTGAAATGAGGCGGGCGTTGACTGATTGACACACACACACACACACACACACACACACAGAGAGAGAGAGAGAGAGAGAGCCTGAATTCGATCAGGTTTGCATTCAGATTCTCTGTCTCTCAGAAGAGCTCCCTCCATACTTTACTACTCCCTTGTCAAGTTCACCTCTCTATTCTTTCCTTCTTTCTTCCTTTCTGGGACTCTGGAGAGAGATCGACTCTGGGGAATAACAAAAGTGGGATGGATGAAAAAAGACAGACAGACTGTCAAAGCAAAGCAAGCAAGCCGACTATAGAAGAAAAAAAAAGTTGAAGCTGCGCACGCGTCATTAAGACGGACATGGGGGGCGGGACAGGAGGAGGAGCAAGGAAGAGAATGGAATGGATCGAGGGGACACACGAGGATCACAAAAGAAAGAAAAACAAAACACACAGAAAGACAGACAGAAAAGTCTCAAGAGAGAGAGAACCAACATCCCGTAGGCAGGCGTTCTTAATTCTGTCTGCTGTCTGCCTGCCAGGTACTTACCTATCTGCATCTTAACATTTCCCTCCCTCCCTCCCTCCCTCCCTTTCAACACATAATTCCCTCCACTTCAAAAAGATATCTTGTCCTACACAGAGACAGACCCTGCACTGACTCACATCGAGAGTGGTCCATCTGGGTGTGTGTCTCTTGCTGAGGGACGAGACTTCCTCCACGGACAGAAGCTGGTCGGGCAGAATGGCAGAAGTCACCACAGGATCCACCTTTTGCTGGGCAGCTTCCCTAATTACCTGCACATACATACCCATATATACCCATACATACACACATACATACATACATACAAACATAAATGAGTGTAGGTGCATGCCGACTCAAGATCTTTGACGACGTTGTCCTTTCAAACGCGGCCCCTAACTCACATGTCCTTTCACAACGAAGGTGTGTCATCATGATTTTGCGGTGCGGGAGTGCCCTTCGACACCTTCTCATTGTACACATGCACAAGAAGGAATTCAATGGACGGACATGGATACATACAGAGAGAGAAAGAGAGAGACAATTAATAGAGAGAATCAACAGACCTACCTGCATCACCTCCGGTGAGCTCAGCTCGAGTCTCTGCACGGTTCTCTTCGAGTCTCCCCCCCCAATCCCCATCTGGACCTCGATGGTCTCGGGAGTGCACACGACGACCCCATTCGCTTGGGGAGCGCTCTCCTTGCCCAGGTCCGTCAGCCAGTTGCAGAGATCTGTTTACAGACAGACAGCATGGGCGGGCAAAAATGAATAAGCCGAACAAACCCTCGCGAGGCGCCGCACCTGGTCACATGCCACAAGTGCCGAGGAAGCACACACACACGGGCTGGAAAGGAAAGCGAAGGACAGAAAGAAAGAGAAGGAAGAAAGAAAGAAAGAAAACATAGAAGAAGACTGACGACATAGGGGGGTACTTGACAGAGAGAGTCAATCCTCACTCACTTTTGGCCTCTCCGTTGACGTCCTCAAGGGTCACGTCCTCCAGAACCATGAGGGTGATCTGCAGATGGATTGATCGTGAGATGGATTGATTGAGAACGGGATTTTCTGGGGGTCTCCATTTCGTGTATATGTTCGCCTTAAACGTTCGCTCGGACATGACTACTGAAAGTGTGTTGGCCACCTCTCCGAGTCATTCCACGAGACTGAGTGCCATTCTCTTTCAAGAGAGGGCAAGTGAGGAATTTGCTTGTCTTTTCGTCTTTACCGACTGACACGCAAATCCACATTCATTTCAACCCTTTCCAACCTGTCGCTCCTATGCAGAGGGGAAATGGGTTAAGGAAGGAAGTACTTGTCTTGCTACCTGTTCTCCTGTTACTTCTTTCTTTGACACGACGCACCTACCTGTTTTTCTTGCTCAGGATGCAGAATCGTGGATCTCCTGCCGAGCTGGTCCATCAGTTGTTTTGCCCACTCGTGATGGTCCACTCGTCCGTCGGTGTTCGTTCTGCGATATATCGCATGCCGTGGTCAGTTTTTATTTATGCATCTCCACCCACAAACTTACACAGACAGGCAGAAGGACGAACACGCATACACGGGTTCTTCCACACAAAAAAGGGTCAGGGAGACACACAAAGAGGGAATGCAAACATGACTGTGGGTCTGCCTGTTGCCCTACCCACCTGAGCATATCTGTGCGGAATGCGTCAATGAGCTGAGGGAGTTCATTCTCCATCAAGCCGTACTCCCCGAGCTTTTTCACCTCCTCAAACGCCAGCGAGACTGCCTCCTTCCACACAAGAGGATCCTCGTCTGCATTCATTCATTCATTCATACATTCATTCATTCATTCATACATACATGTGTTGATAATGCATGTAAATGATCATGTCGACGTACAATCCCGCGTGTATCCATAAAAATGTAGGCACAATTCAAATGTCACATACGCCTTCGAATGCTGAGAAAGAATATCCTCGTGTGCATGTCTACCTCTGGGTTCAAGGACATCGAATGGAGGTGATCTGGTCTGATTCGAAGTGGGCATCGTCAATCACACGCATACACGGGAACAGAGAAATTGCGAGAGAGCAAGAGAGCGAGAGGCTTACATTACAGACTGACCGACCGACCTGTGGTGATGTCCAATGTGACCACATGAGCAGCCTCTCTGACGGAGTCAAGGGAAGTCAGTTCCACATTCCTGCAGCAGTCAGGCGATGTGTGGAGAGGGTGAATGTGGACTTTGTCTTTCTCTCTTTTCTTCCTTCCTTCCTTCCTTCCTTCCTTTCTTCGTTCCTTCCTTTCTTCGTTCCTTTCTTTTTTCTCTAATAGAGCAGTGTCAAAAAAAGGCAAGCCCACACTAATCACTCGAATTCCCCGAAATCAACCAGAAAAGCGCAGCGAGAGGAAGAGCCTTCACCCGACAAAGAAGCGAACCAACGAAGAATTGGACGAAGAAAACAAAGCATCTGGCTGCTGTCACCTAGACGATGCCTCCATCTCTCATGAAAATCGGGAGGCTTTCACGTTCTTCTCTTCTCTGTCCACACCCGGATAATACACACCTTGCAAGGGACGACCATGAAAGACTCAGATTCGAACACTCCTCATGTCTGCAAGACAAGAAAAGAAAAGAAAAGAAACGAAAAAGCCAACAAACCTGAAGAGTCCGTTGCCCCTCTGGAAGATGTTCAGCCGTTGGTGAAGACCCTTCAGGCAGAGCATGCGAAGAACGCTTCTCCTGCAGAGAGAGCAGAGAGGGGAAGAATTAAAGAGAAAAGAAGAAACAGGAAAGAGAGAAGAGGGGAAGGATTCCTCTTTTCCTTCTCCGACACGCGGGGGCAGATACAGAGAGGGAGAGGGGAAAGAAGCAGGCCAAATCGATGAGAGAGAGGGAATTAAGTGGTTCTTCTTCCTTTTCACTGCGGCGCACCGATCGATGCAAATCAATCAATCGAGCTGGCAACTATAACAAACAAATCTATCTCACAGCTGCGTTTCTCTTGCTTCACGAACTTCCCTTTCTTCTTTCCAGGTACACAGAGAAAACGCTGACACTAAACACACTGCACGCCCCCCCCAAAAAGTTTGCCTACAGACCCACCCATCCCACCTGACATCCTCCACTGTCCTCACGCCCTCCAGAGGTCTCTTGATCATCACAGACAGAGACAGAGAGTGCACCACATCGGACTGGAAGATCGTCACATTGGCCTGCATTGCACGTCTTTCACGTGAGTGAGTGAGAAGAAAAAAAAAAGGAAAAGGAAGGAGTGCCTGATGAGCTAGGGCAGAGGTAGAAAGGCGGCGACAAAAAAGGGAAAAACGTCAATGAAGGAAGACGGACAGGGAGTGAGTCTATTCACCCACCCACCCACCCACCCACGCACCTCCTGTTTGGGTTCTGCAGCTGCAGGCAGGGACTCTCTCAAATTTTCGTCGTCCACAGTTTGCCCGTCTGCGTTCGAGTGGTACGAGTGCTTGATGGCAGGGAGGAAAATAGATCTGAGCAAGAGGAAGACGAAAAGAGGGCACCAAACAGATTTCTCAGAATACATGCTGCCACTGTGAAATGCTTTCTATTGCCATCAACTTTTTCAAGCACCACTGAGAGTGGATTTGGAACATGACACTTCGATGGACTTATTTTTGCTTGGGCGTGCAGGAGAACAGGAGAGGGCGCCGTAGATATTGCACGTGCATGTGTGTATACGTCAGTACAATTTCGCGTCTATGGATGTGAATTAAAACGGCACAGAGGCAGACAGGCAAGCAGATGGATGCGTGCATATGACAACTGCACATGAATGAACAGAGGAGAAAGAGGACAGACACGAAACAAACCCATAGCTCGATAGCCTCCCTGACCCTTCCTCAATCCAACAGACGCAAGGACATCAATCACATCAGACACGGAGCGAAGGAGTACGTTGGTTCAGTTCACAATCACCCCTTGCAAACAACCAATCAAATCCCTCTCACTGAAGAACTCACTCACTCGTCCTTCATAGTCCCCAGGTACATTTTCTGAAAGTTGTCGTAGTAGGACGCGGGGGGGTCTTTCTTCAATCGTTCAAACACCTGCAGGCATCACCAGTGCACACAAACACAAACGACAGGAGGCTGTTCAGTCAGGGACGCATGCACACAGTGATACAACACAACGTTCAGTCAGATGCGCATACAAGCAGGCAAACACTTGCTGGGAGAGAAAACGGAAAGAAGAGGGAGAGGTGACCCTGAGCAACAAGGGAAGGGAGACGTCTCTCTAGTCAGACTGAAACGCAAAAAGACACAGACAGACAGACAGACAGACAGACAGAAAGATGGATTCCTAGGACCACACACGTCCCTTACCTACCTGCTGAATCTGTCTTTCAGTCTCTACAGCATCGAGGTCCCCGACAACGTAGAGGAACGCGTTCTCAGGCCTGCAGGCAGATTGATTTCAGAAATATGATTTTAAAGTATGCGTGCACATAAATGCGTGGAGGTCACCCACAGAAAGCAACCACGAGCGGGTTCTTGGGTCTCCTCTTCGCTGTGGGTGTGTGCCGGGATCGACGATAGATGTCTGATGGGTCTGACGATGAATTCGCAAAAAGCAAAGAAAGGGTCTGCACGGTCGATGAAAGGGTCAATACGTATACTCAGGAAGGAAGGAAGGAAGGAAGGAGGAGGACGGGGGGCAGAAAAGAATGAATGGAAAGAAGAGAGATACTAGGCGTTGCGGTATGCGAGATGGAGTGGTGGTTGATCCCTCCCTCCCTCCCTCCCTCCCTCCCTCCCTCAATTTTTTCTTTTCGATCAGCCGACCACACTCTCCAGGGGACCCATCCGCACAGCACACAATGAACGAAACTTGACAGACACAAGTACTTGCCTGTAGTGCGTGGAGTGAAACTTCTTGACATCTTCTAGATTCCAATTTCGGATCTGGTCGAGTTCTCCGAGAGGAAATCTGCAGACAGACAGACAGACAGACTATATGTTTCTTCTTCTTCTCCCTCCTTTTCTTCATGAACACAACAGACAAAAAGAAAGAAAGCAAGAAAGACAAAAGAACATCATGACAACTCAGACAAAGTGGGCAGGGGGGCCGAAAGGTGAGAGAGAGTTAAACGCCCCACATTGCCACTCAACAAACCTCCGTGATCACTTATTAGTCACACGCTACTGTCCTGCTGCTTCCACTCAAGACAAGAGAGAGCAAAATAGGGAAGAAGGCAAAAAAAAACAAAAAAGAAAAAAGGACAGACAGACACACACACACGCACACACACACACACACACACACACACAGAGAGAGAGAGAGAGAGAGAGAGAGACCAAAGACGCAGGCACCTGATAGCGAGTCTGTTCTCGTTGTGCAATCCCATCAAGGTCTGGCACTCCTCTCTGTAGTCCACTGTGTTCACCATCGAGGCCTCAGACAAAACCGCCTTCCTCTCGTGCTCCAGTCGAGAGGGATTGAACTGAAGTAACCATCCATCCATCAATCAAGCAGAAAAGCAAGTGAAGGAAGCGCACCAGGCACGCACACACACGTCAATGAATATTTCTTTCCTTTCAATCATGCACACACTCCGGACGCATGATCAGTGATGGTACGGACACAGAAACAAACAGAAATACGAGCACAGGGGAAAAACATAGGTGAGATACCTCTTCAAGGGGGCTGGGGGGAGACGAAAGGATCTGAGAGAGAGACCTACTCACTTTTCACATTTCTTCAGAACAGGTTCATCAGTCTGGCAGAAAGAATATTACCAAAGAAAAAGGAAGGAAGGAAGGAAGGAAGGAAGAAAGAAGGAAAAGAAAGAAAAGAAAGAAAGAAAGAAAGAAAGAGAGAAAGAAAGAAAGAAACAAAGAAAGAAAGAAACAAAGAAACAAAGAAAGAAAGAAAGAAAGAAAGAACGAAAGAAAGAACGAAAGAAAGAAAGAAAGAAAGAAAGAAAGAAAGAACGAAAGAACGAAAGAACGAAAGAACGAAAGAAAGAAAGAAAGAAAGAAAGAAAGAAAGAAGAAAAGAAAAGAAAGAAAGAAAGAAAGAAAGCAGGATCAGGACTCCCACACGACCCACCCACGCGATGCAAACAAAGAGTCTTTCTTTCTAAATGAATGAATGAATGAATGAACCCCCCACCCCAAGCAACCCCCCCCAAAGAAGCAAAAAAAGAAGGACCTGAGTAGGCGCTTCCAGCACGTCCAAAAGAGCCTCCAGAGCCCTCGGCAGCATGTACACAGGACTGCCTCGACTGCATCCATCCATGCATGCGCAGTGACACACACACCCGTCATCCACATTGTCAATCCAGCACACCCAGCAAAGCGGTGCTCTCAAGGACCAACACTGACAGGCAGAAGCAGAGAGAGACGCACCTCTACGCACGCAACCAAGCAAGCAAGCAAGCACACGCTCCAGCCAACCATCTCCATTCAGTCACTCATTGCCTCAGACAAACACATGCACGCCTCCCTGCCTCCCTCCCTCTGCACTCCCTTCCCATCGACTGGCTCAGACGACTTGCAAATGCAAGCAATGAATAGATGGAGTAGCTGTCTGTCTCTCATACAGGGGCTTACTTACCTGGTGGGGTCCAGGACAGGGCACTTGGCGAAGAAGACCGTATGGTGGAAGTCCGTGTATGCGTTTGTCTGTACGGACTTGGACAGGATGGACGAACGCTTGGCGGATCCCATGTAGGAGATGTGCTCGCACATGTGCGCCATGCCCTGCTGGTCATCGAGCTCGTCTACGGATCTGCACCAGGTCTCAAAATCAGACACACAAACACACACATGCACATTTATGCCCCCCCCCCCCACCACACACACACATCCACCGGAAAGCAGAGAGAAGGATCCAAACCGTCGACGCACACCAGCACAGTAAAACAGAGTTGGTTGGCCAGAGCAGACCCACCCGGCATGAACTTCCATGTGCGCCTCAAATCGCCCTGCTGGGTGTTTGTTGGGTAGAATGAGGTACTCCAGTCCGTTGGCGCATCTTCCCCTTCTGAGGCCTGGATGTTCGGGAAGGGGTGTGTGGAGCCATCTTCTATGGAGGGCCTTGAGGGACGACCCCTGTGTCAGGTCCTCCAGGTCCACCTGGATGCCCTGCTGGGGAGCTTCCTCGGCCAAAGTGGGCGTCTCCGCCGCAGCCGTCTCCAACGCCATACTCAGAGGATGGGGGTGGCGCATCGTCCCCGTGGGGCAAATGTTCCAGGAGGAGGTCGAAAAGGGGGAGAATTGTTCTCTTGATCGTGGCTGCAAGCAAAAGAAGCGATCACAGTGAGTGAGGGCAGGTGGAAGAGGGGCCTTAGAGGACCAAGACGATGAAAAAGAATTACCAGAAAAGTAGAGGAGCGTGGCGATGAGAAAGCGAATCCAAGGGCCTTCTCTCCCCTGTGCCCTCTGAGGAGACGGGTTCCCTCCCCTCCATGGAAGAGGAGAGAGCCAGTCAGGGCGATAACAAAGAACTGGACAGGTAGCATCCCTGTTCAGCCAATGCAGTGTTGATAGATCAAGAAATGCCTTGACGTACGAAGGCCAAAAGAAGGACTTGCGGTAACACAGCCGAGCCCAATCGTTCCTTTTGACAAGCCACCAAGGATCGAGGAAACACAGAAGGCTGTGGCAAATTGCCGTGCGTTCTTCGCTTTGAAAGGAACAGAGGGGGTCGGCGCTCCATGCATCCTTTCGTCTCTGTACTGCATGCACACCTGATAGGGCCCCGGAAAGTTGTCTGAGGGGCACTTTCGAATTTCGCAGCTCCGTGCGAACGGCCCGCCGCCCGAAAACTGCATGCGTGCGTCAGCCCGCGTAATAAATTCTTGTAGGTGATCGATCGAATTCAGCACGATCTCGAGCAAATTAAGCGTACGTCAGCTGTACGTCTTGAAAATGACGCCCTCGACAGCTTCCTCATCTCTCTGACAGAACATGCCACTTAATTGACTTGAGTTTCCTTGGATGGAGGCCCAAAGAAAGGAAGGGGGCGTAGAGCCTCAGGACTCCAATCTCTTTGTTTTCCGTTTGCCGATCTGGGCCGAGGAGCGAGATCTGCTCAGGGCTTTCTCAGCGTTCGGTGCTGTGAGAAGCTGTAAGGTGATCAGGGATGACAAGGGAGTCAGCCGGGCTTTCGGGTTTGTCTCCTTCACATCCCAGGAGGAGGCTCTTGCCGCAATAGAAGGCTTGAACGACACATACTTGGAGCCCTCCCATGAGACTCTGATTCGAATGAGAAAAGCCCCCCCGCCCCCCCCTCCTCCAGATGATACACGACCGAGCGTGTCAACACCAGTCTGCGCACGGCCTTCCTATCCTGGGGGGATAGGTGCCGACGGTCTTGAAAGAAGGAGGATCAGGGTCAAGTTGAAGTCGGACGGTGAAGCCCCCGCGTCTGCATCTGGAAGCAACACATCGAGACGGGTTAGTTGAATAACAGCCGAATAATCGGGTATTGAATACTGTTGCTTGAATGAACAGACGGTGACCGAAGAGACTTTGGGGTCCGCTTCACCTCATTCTCTTTGAGGCAGACGATTCAGCTCTTTGTATTATGCGTGTTCTGCCTTGCCCTCCCCCCGACTGACATGCGAGGGTTTTTTTTTTTCTCTTCTTCACCTGCGTCAGTCGACCTCTCCACTTTTCCTTTTTCAGCGCTTCCTTTTCGAGCCTCTTCCTCCTTTACACCTTGAGATAATCTAGTGGTTCTCTGTTTTATATTGACATCGGTCCGCATGGTTCCGACTCACTCGATCCCCGAATGTGCATGCATGAGTTTCCCGTTTCTGCTTCTTTGTTGTGTGTCTCTCGCGTGAACGCGCGTGGGTGTCTCTCTCTCTCTCCCCCAGTCTCTCTCCCTCTCCCTCTCTCTCTCCCTCGCTCCATCCCTCCCTCTCTCTGTGTGTGTGTATGTGTGTGCGTGCGTGCAGAGTTCTCCTGCTCCTCTCCTCCCCTCTCTGACATGTGCCCCGGGGCTTCAAGTGCCCGCAGCGGCAACCTCAACGGCAGAACAGACAATCACTACACACCCGCCCAGTACCTCTGCAGCCACGGGGACGCGTCTGTCCTCCTCAGAAGCCTTCACGACCGGAGGACCTCAGAGCGCCTCGCGATCCCGATCCAGCCACAGTTTTGCGTCCTTCGTCTCTCCTGACGCCGCTGCCAGTGCAGCAGAGAGACCCCTCCCAGAAAGAATATCCCCACCAACCCCAGGCCAATCCCCTTTCTCTTTCTCTTTTGCGTCCCCCGTTGGAGCAGCAGACAGCAGAGACTTGCAGAAGAACGCTCTGGTCTCTCCATCGCAGTACCACATTCAACTTCAGGAGAGTGCGCAGGGACCACCACACCCAACAGCCCCACAACAGTCGAAGCTTCCAGTGCCCCTGCAATACGGAACGCGCCCCACCGCCCAAGGGTCCACAGACAACGCCGCGAGCAATATTCCAGGTCGTGCCCCCCCTTTCTTTCTAACGCCCCCCCTCCCCCGTCGCCGCCTCGCGCCGTCTGCGGGGAGGATTCTCAGTCCGGTGCCTGAGACCCCCCATGCACACAGCACCCAGCAGAATCAGAATCCCTCTTCTTCTTCTTCTGCTTCATCTGCAGCGTCAATGCCCCAAGCAAGTCACACACAGAGACCACCTCAACACGTCACACACTCTCGGGTACTGGCTAGTTCTGGGCACTCACAGCCCCCCTCCCCCCCCGTTAGAGGCCCCCATCCTCCACACCCACAACCCACAGGCGGGAGGAGGAGTGCCACCCATGGACGGCTCCAACCTCTCCCTCTCAGCAGATCAGCCTATGCTGCACCGGCAGACTGATTTCATCTCAGCCAGCCGACAGCAGCTACCGTCCCCTGCCAGGGGATCCCACCGCCCCGCTTACTCAGTCTCATCACCGTCAGCATCACATGGGCACGGAGGTACACAGCCGCCGAGTGCGCCTTCCCCCTCTATGACAGGTTACCCCCACTGCCCTGGCATGCCCACGCATGAGCCCTTTCCGCCGCCGGGGCCCTCTCCTCTCTCCAGACCCCCTCATCCGCCTCGAGATCTCAGTCAAGAAGAAGTGCCACGGCTGCGCAACCTGTCCTTCTCTCCAGAGACTGCCTCCAGCAGGTCGCCTCGAAAAGGTTCCGTCATCCACATGCTCTCCTCCTCGTCGCCTTCTGGTCCTTGCACAACTGAGCACGTGTCAACTCCTCTGCTGTTTTCCATGTCCTCCTCCTCCCTCTCCAACCCGCCGACAGCCTACGCAACTCCGGTGGTCTCCCCTTCCCCCAACCGTTATTGGCCCCTCAGGCCCACCTCCTCCCCTCCCTCCAGGAATCCCAACGAGGAGCCGCACCTAGCCTCAGCCTATTCTCAGATGAGTCAGTCTGCTGGCGAGACACCACAAGCAGCCTACCACGGATACCCATCCTCCTTTTCTGCCTCTGCCTATGCCTCGGCGGTCCCTCCTTGCACCCTTCCCACCCCTCTCACGCACGGTCCGCCTTCAGGAGCACCCCAGCCTCACCAGGATGAGCCTGAGAGAGGGGGGCGAACTTCGGCGTCCTCCTCTGCCTCTGTAGGGCCCCGTCACGAACTGACTCCTGGCAGCTGGGTATTACGTGGAGACCCTGCTTCTGCTTCTGCTTCTGGTCGCGTTTCAGCCCGAGGGGGTAGTCACTCAAGTCGACAGGCTGCGGGCCTCCCCCCCCATGCACAGGCGGCTGTGGGAGCACATCAGGCTGAGGGCGCATGGAGAATTTGGAGCAGCAAGGAGGAGCAGTGGCGGGTGTCACACATGACTCCTCAGGGTGGTGATGGGATTAGTTCCTCCTGGGGGTGGGATCGCGACGTGATCAGACATGATCATCCGAGAACAACGGATACAGGCCCAGAAGCTGCAGGTTGGACCTCCACTCCATCTCAGTGGACTTCCCTGGAAGGGCAAAGGGCAGAAGGACCTCCTCAAAGCAGGACGAGAAAAAGAGTCGTGGCAGTCTCCCCTCTTCTGCCATCATCTCCCTCACACAGCACTCACGTTCCTCCTCCTCGCCCTCATCCCTCCTTCCATTCTCCTCATCTGCATCACAGCGACCAGAGTCCCTGGCAGAGTCCGGCTCCACTGCCTGTACAGAGTCCTCCCCCGACTGCGACTCCGTCTCCTTCCGGGCTTCCCTACAGGCCTGCTGCCACCACTGCATCTTCTGCTGATCCTTATCACCATCCCCGCCACGAGTCTCCAAGGAGAGACACTTACCCAGCCTATCCCTCCGGACCCCCCCCTTCTCACTCCCCCTTTTCTTCTCGTCCAGGCCCAACGTGGAGAAGCGAATCAGGGGATGCCCATGCCCCTCCGCAAATAGAAGACCACGGACCCCCACCGGGATTCGAACCTCGAAGCAGAAGCGGAGACACCTGGGGGGCCTATCAGGGGAGTGGGCGAGCTGACGCCGAGACGGCACACCCTCACGGGGCCACGGCATCGCGATACTACCAGCCCCCCGCGTCCGCAGCAGAACGGACTGAGGCCTATGCAGGCTGCCCTCCAGGAGGGTTCGTCCCTTTTGGGGGGGCGACAGATCCTCCACCAGCGTCTGCTGCTTGCCCGGAAGGAACGCTTCGGCCCGGAAATGCACGGACACCCACAGAGAGAGAATGGACAGGAACCAAGGAGCACTCTCAAGGATATCGAGCTCCGCAATACCGCCCCCCCATTTCTTTGATGAGAGCACAACCTGAATACATTCTTGGAGCTGATGAGCCTGTGGGAGTGTCTCCGTCGCCGTTCGCACCGCCTGCTGATCATCCTCCTGTGTATTCACCTTCTCCTTGGTATGACGTGGGTGCGTCAGAACCGAGGGGTGACTTCGATTCAAAAACTTCGCAATCCAACAGGAGGGGGTGAGAGGGAGCTCCGACACCAACTTTCTCACTCGCTTTCCTTTGTCTCTATCTTCGTTTTCTTCACTACTCTGTAGTTTCATTGACTGGTTTTCTGTCCTCGACTTTGGCTGCATGGCTTTGCTGGTTGGACTGCATGCCTGTTGCTCTTTTGTGTCCGCAGCTCTCTTCTTCCCTCCCTCCCTCCCCCCCGAAGACCTGAAGGCCCAAAATGGACTGACCGAAAATTACACGAATGAATGAAGTGAAAAGTTCGTCTCACAATCAATGACTTTGCATTCAGTTTTTGTTTTGGAGCTACCTGCAAGAGTAAGAAAGGCAGGGAGGGAGGAGGGAGGAGAAGGAAGAAAACAGAAGGACGTGCGACACTCACATCTAGGTAGAAGGGCCAAAAGGGCGTGAACGGGAAGCAGGAGGAACAACCAAAATCAAGAAGGGCCAAAAGGGCGTGAACGGGAAGCAGGAGGAACAACCAAAATCAAGAAGGAAACGCGAGAAGGAAGTGTTCACTGGAAATACAGTCAGAACGGTATCTGTGTGGTTGCTCCTCCAGTTGCCTCTCACTCTCTGTTCACCGTTTAACTGACCTTCTTGCCTTTGTGTTTCAGTTTGACTTGATCAACGCGTGGTGAGGTGAACAGAACGCCGCATGCATATTTTTTTGGTATAAAAACAAATGCATGAAAAAGAATTCTGTGTGAAAATAATTGCATGCACAGTTTGACTTGATCAACCAAGGCGTGGATGGGAACAGAACGCGATCGACCTTCTTTTGGTTCTTTCTCACCGTACCATGCAGCTTCTTGCTCTTCTGCATGTCTGTATATTGGTTGTTGCCACGGAGGGTTCATTCAGAGGCCGATTCGAAAGGCTGTCTTGGCCAGCTGTATGTGTTGTCGTTTGTGCATCTGTGTGTGTGCATTCAAACGTCGTTTTCATGCGAGTTGTGCCTCCACGTGTGTGTATCCGAACGTCGTTTTCATGCTTTTTGTGCCTCCACGTGTGTGTATCCGAACGTCGTTTTCATGCTTTTTGTGCCTCAATCTGAGTGCATTCGAAGTCGTTTTCATACTGGTCCTGCATGTGTTGGATTGCGTGTCGTCTGCATTCAGACAATTCAAGAACCAGATTTGTTGTTCTTGCATGTGCAGGGCTCTGTGCATGCATGTGCATGTGGGGAGGGAGGGAGGACTTCGACTGCATGACAAGTTGTATTTGGTTCTTCATTCTTTCTGCATATATGTGTTTCTGCCCGTGTGTGTTTGCTTTGACGGTTCACCTTCAAGGCATTCACTCACACTCTTGGTGCAGTTGACCCTCGTTTTCTTCTTTTTTCTTTTCTACATAGTGTAGAAGACAAGCACGCTTGCCTTCCTTCGCACATCGTCTTCAAGATGTTCTTTCCCGACAATGCAGTTTGTGATCAGACTGAACGGTCTAATAAAATGACGGAACAGCTCCAACGTACGTGTGAGTGTGTGTGTCTGCGCGGGCGCTTTAGCAGCTGCTCTTCCTTCCTCTTGTGGATTAAGGAAACATTGTTCAGAAACGGGAAAGAAGTCAAGAGCCTTTCTTGTCGTTCATGCAAAAAGTTCCTTCCCACCATAGCGAATCAATCTTGCTTTCTTTCTTTCTTTCTTTCTTTCTCTCTCTGTCTCTCTGTGTATGTGTCTCTCGGCCTCTGAGTCTGTCTGTCTCTTTGACTGTATGCATGCGTGCAACTGTTGGAGAGAATTGAATCGCGAGCGTGAGCGTGAGTGTGCCATCCCAGCTCCGTTTGCACCACCTGCCTGCCTGCCTTTGCACTTTCCGTCCCTCCCCCCCTTCTCCGAACGACCCTGCTGAGTTGATCGATCGATGAGGTCAAGCGGAGCTTTCCTTTCATTTCGTGTTCATGTCTCTCTGCATTCATTCGACTGAGAAGAAACCTAAATTACCAGTGGAAGAGTGCGGAGCTAGCTCCCATGCGACGAGAATGGAGAGAGTGCGGAAGTCTAGAAACCGTTTGCTCTCTTTCTTCATGCATCAGAATTAAGAATATGAATGACTACTTCATTGACTTCCTGACGTACTGCCAAAAAAAGCGGCATGCAGTCACGAGTAAAATTTCGTGTCTGGCTTTCTTTCGTGAGTTCTTTTATTCATTCTCTGTGTCTTTTCTTCAGCTGTTGACTGATGTTTTTGTGCGTGACTGTGTCACTATGCCTGCTTGCTTTCACTTGTGTGTGCTTGCTTTGACGATTTCAAGGCTTTCACTCACATCCATTTCCTTCCTTGATGAGCGACACCATGAGTCGATCAATTGACCAAAGGATCGAAGGATCGAGTTCCATGAAAACAGAGAGCTGCCAGGGGAAGGAGTCAACCAAGCCCGATCGACGTGAAACCCTGTGTTGAAAAAACGCGGGGGGGGGGACCTCTGTTTGAAAATTGAATCGCAATGCAATGCATCAAATTGCCATCAATCAATCTGAATTATCTTTTCAATGACTCAAGGACAATGATCGAACTGTATGTTTTTTATGGACATATTGTCATATTCTGAGACGCAAATTTATAAAAGCGCGTGCGTCTCAGCACGAGCTAGAGTTGGACTTAGAGTCTGTCAAGCATGTATATGCTTTATTAATTCAATTCATTTAATAAACTTGAAATTTATTAATTAATTTTTTTAGTATTGCAATTTGCAATAACTAGTCATGCCAGGGTATCCAATTAGGTTAGGTTAGAATAGGTTAGGTTAGGTTAGGAGGCTTAGGTTAAGGTTAGTTTAGGTTTAGGTTAGAAACCTACTCAGAGGATTATAGATAGCATAGACTAAAAAATGAAGTTTACACCTGTAAAAATGACTAGAAAAACGATGTTTTTAATTTAAAAACTGACTTTCACACTAGTAAAAATAAACTTTTTGAATATTATGTTGAATGAATCATTTTTTACTCAACAATAACACTGTATTAACATAAAATAAAACATAAAATAAACATATTTTAAACATTTATCTTTAATCAAAAAAGTGTTTTACATATCCCAATTTAATATAATGCTGTAAAAATATGTATGAAATTATGATATTACTTAATAAGTTAATATCATCATATTTCATACCTAGTTTCATACCTATAAGAATCACATCGATCCTTGCAATTTAGGTTAGTAACCTAAGTTAGTAACCTAACCTAGGTTTTTTTGACTTCAAGGTTAGGGTAGGTTAGGTTAAAACCTAATTGGATACCCTGAGTAATGTTTTAGAGATATATCAGAAAACATATTCATACGGTGTGAATTATACTAGGATAAGGCGAGATACAAGATAGAATTGTAGGTATATAGAATTTGAAAAAAAAAATGATGTGCACCAACCAAATTGAACCAATTAATTTCCTAGCTCATTTTGCAAAGTTGTACTGTGACAACCTAGCTAGGGAGACACACGATGCATTTTTAAAAAAATGTTCAGCAAGTAGCGCAGCGTTTGGGGGACATAACTTCTTTGTATAATGCTTAGATCTACTTAGATCCCATATGCTAGCCTATATATAACGCTAGACATCTAAGAATAGCTCGTTTCCGGCCTACTCAAATCGCATGCCGTTTCAGATCGATTTTCAGGCCGGAAAGCCAATACGGATCCAGAGTCATGGCTCGAACAACGAACAATCATGCAGCAGCGGCCAGGGCAACAGACTCTGGCGGGCCCCGAGGGCAGGGTCTGATACCTCAGCTTAGGCTGGGGAACGCCCCGCCCTGCTAGCTCTGGTGACAGATAAACATAGTGGGAAGGCCCTAGGGCGGAACAGTCTCACGATGGAACAAGTTGCGAAAGGATGGGAAAAACAAACAAAGCTCCCAGACGATGAAGTGGAAACAGAAAAGAAAGAAGAATGCAAAAGATGCACAGCAGTAAGAGAAAAGAACATGAAGATAGCTACCAAAAAAGAAGTGAGGGAGGCAATGAAAAAAGCAGGGAATCCTAAGAAAGCTGCTGGAAAGGATGGAATGCCTCCAGATCTGCTCAGGTTGCATAAAAAATCTTAAGTGATGGTGAATGTATATGCTGATTTGATTAATGCATCTTTTCGTTATGCGTGGTGGCCAGAGGGATAGAATGATTTACCGGTGACGGCATTGGCGAAGCCTGGCAAGTCATAGGCAGTGATGCGGGGATGGAAAAACGTGCACCTGGCATGTACAGATGCAAAATGGGAGGATACGATTCTTGGTAATAATGTAGAGAGAGAAGCAAGGCAGAACCCATGGCAGTTTGCATATAGAAAGAAAGCAGGAACATGCGATGCCATCTTTCTTCTTTTGTTTGTGATTGCCCACCATCTCTCTGTGATTGTGGCCCTCGTTGATTTCACTCGAGCTTTTGACGAAGTCAGGCATAGCAAGCTTGAGCAACAACTAAGAGAGGCAGGGGTTTCAGAGGAGCTAATCCGATGCATCGGCCCTCTCATCGCTCGAGAAAGTAAGAGCAAGAGTGAAAGGGACAGGAAAGTGGTATCCAGAACAGATAGGGACAAAACAAAAGGGGTCCAGTGGGCCCACTTTTTTCAAAGGATACGTACACGACCTGTTAGAGAGAGTAAGAAAAGAAGGGATGGCTGGGAGAAGGAGAATAGGAGAACAGGGAGAGAGACCGAAAGTACCGGTTAGAGAGGATGGGAGGTGGGTGGATTTTTTCTCCGTATTATTTGCAGACGACACGACTTTGCTCGATGCAACAGACAGAGAATTGAACAAACTACTGGAGAGATTGAGAAAGTACGCAGAGCCGCTCCGTCTCCTCTTTTCTGACAAATCGAAAGTACTGAGGTTTGGAAGGCAAAGGCAGACAGAAGAGATCAGAATAGGCAGCATGGTACTGAAAGAAGAGAAAGCACAGCCATTTTTGGGTCTGGTTCTTCCCTCAAACTGCGACCTCGATGTAATGATGGCAGACAGAGCAGTGAAAGCAGAGAGATGCATGCAAGGATTGATAGGAAAGTTAGCCAGAGAGCCAGCTGTGCCGCCGGCAGAATGTTTTCATTTGTTTAATCAGACGGTGCATGCAGTGTGGATGTATGGATGCGAGATACACCCATGCACAGACAGGGCCTATGCAGAATTCGATAAAAAACAAAGACGCTTTGTGAGGTGGGTCTTGGGGCTAAGGAAGACAGAAAGCGCAGACACTACATTGATGGAGGGGGGGATGTTTCCAATTGACATTGAAGTGGTAGAGAAGACGGTCAGATGGGCAAGAAAGGCACTAAAAGAAAAGAGGAAGGAGGCGATTGGGCAGGCTGTCATTCATTGCTTAAGAGGAGGAGTGGAAGATGAACTGAAGAGAGGAAGAAGAACAGAGTTGCATCCCTTTCACTTCTTTCTGCACTTAAAGAAATGCACACAGACACCATTCACAGAGAGAGGCCTTCATCCTTTTTCAAAAGAGAAGCTCGCAGGCGAGCCAGGAGAGATAGGGACACACGCAGTGAATGAAAGAGTAGATAGGATGGAAAGATAGATTGTAAGCAAGACAGATAAAGAAATAAAAGAGAGGAAGAAAGAAATCTTCAGGTGGAGAATTGAGAGGGGAGTGAGAGAGAGAGATAGAAGAGAAAGAAAAAAAGGAAGAAAAGTCTATATGGTACACATACATCGAACAAAAGCAAACGGAAACAGATTGCAGCTCATTTTATTTGAAAAGGCGTCAGAAGAAAGACCAAGAGAGGGAATGAAAATAGAGAAAGAAAAACTGGGACGGGTGCCCTTTTCTTATAGAAGGGTAGCACCAAGAGAAGAACATAGAAGGAGAGCAGCCTGCAGAGTAGGAGACAGGACGTTAGCGGGAACAAAGGGAAAAGTGCCAGAAAGAGGAGGGCAGAGAGTGCCGTTGGAGGAGAGACTCTGCCCTTATTGCAAAGGATGGATGGAAACAGAGGTATTGGAGGATGAGATCCATATGCTGACTGAGTGTCCGATTTATGATAGAGAAAGAGCGTACATGTATAGAACATTAAGAGCAGACTGGAACGAGGGAAGAGAAAAGAGAGCAAGAGAAGTTTGCAGAGAGAAAAGAGAAGGACAAAGAGGAAGACTGCACACTGAGGCTCTGTTCAAATTCTTGATGAACGAAGGGCATAGTGCGGTGGATGAGTTTCTGGGGAGGGCGGCGTTCAGAAGAAGAGTGTTCAAGGAAAGCCCAGGAAGGTACGCACCTGGAAGCTCGTTAGATGAAACAGTGCTGGTACAGAGACACGGAGTGATCACAAAAAGAAAGGGAGGAACGGAAAGAAGAATACAAGACCATCCTGGAAGCAATGGAAGCAGAAAGACAGCTGAGGGAGGGAGAAATCGCTGAGAGAAGAATGGAGAAAGGGCGTGCACAAAGCCAAAGTGTCCTTTCGTCCTGTGTCATTGGATCGATTTTTGGAGCAGTCCCTTCTGAGCAGCCCATAGACCAAAGCATGCAAAGCGCAGATAGATTGTTGGTTGTTAGCGGCCTGGGAAACCAGGTGGGCCACGGGGTGTGGTCTGAGCCTCAGCGATGAGGTACACCCCCCTGCCGTTTGCGGGGGCGACCTCTATAAAACAAAACGGCGACAGTGCTCTAGGGCACCACTAATCACTATTCACTATTCACTATTAACATATCAATCAATCAATCAATCAATCAACTTTATACTAAGTTATCATCTAGGTTATCATAATTCATGCTAGAATTCATGATAATCTGTACGTAAGCTTATCATATAAATCAAAAGATTCCGAGGCATCGGATATAAACAATGACTAGAACAATGGTTATATCTTATAAGTTGAAGATTCCACTATATCTAGTACTACATTATGCAGTGGTAGCCGGGCCCACATTGGTACATGACAGGCTAGACGATAAGCAAACTATTCAAACTGGCAGGTAAACATGCTAGTCATTGCTCAGAACGAATCTCAGATCGATCTTTCCGCAATTCAAATTCCGTAAAACACTCATGTAAAGGCCGGCCGCCGGCCTTCAAGTTCGAGTCCAGTTTTCATAAAACTTGAAGTGACTCTAGCTTGTATCTTCAACTACTATCTTGAAGGACTTTTTGGTATTCTAACAGCTCGCTCCCCATGTCCGCTGCGCTATCCGGAGTTAAACTGAATCCCTGACTCTCATACAGAGCCCGTGCCCCTTTGTTGTTGCGCATGCACGTCAGGCGGATTTCAGGCTCTCCCCAGCGCTGTAGGAGTAGAAAAAAAAGCAAGATAGTGGAGTAGGACACATAATAAGTCGGATAGCAACTCACTGTGTGACTTCTTTCGTCCTTTTCGAAGTCTGTATTCACAAGACGGATGAAAGAAAAGGGAAAGGAAAATCTACACAGATGACCAAAGAAAAGACCGACAGACAGGCAGACAAAAAACAGACCATACCTTTCTTTCCATTTCTCCGTTCACGATAGACAAACAGATAGGCAGACAAAGAGAGCATATCAAAAGGTCTTTTCCTTGTCTCTTCTTCCTTTCTGGCGTACAAACATACACATACACACGCAGACTATGTGCTTCTCTCTTTTCCCTTCTTCTCTTCACACGGACACGCCATTTGTTTCTTTCTTCTCCCTCCTCCTACATACAGAGAGACCGCACGATTTCATCGTTTCTCTCTTACAAACAAATCACACAATGACTGACGGACAGACAGACAGACAGAGAGATAGAGAGAGTGAGACAGACAGAGAGGCAGACAGACAGACAGAGGCAGACAGACAGACAGACAGACAGACAGACACACAGATGGACAGAGAGATAGAGAGAGGGAGACAGACAGACAGAGAAACTCACTCGAACGATCTCATCCGCAGCCTCGCAGAGAATCCGGGCAACCCCTTGCCGTCGAAATGGAGCATAGACCTGAAAGAAAGAAAGCAGTGTGAGAAAAGAAAACAACATACGAACAAATTCAATCAATGCGTGCATTAAGTGAGGGCACATACTGCCCGAAGAAGCGTAGGCCATCAACACTCAGGCAGGTATTTCCACCCCTACAGGCACATTCACACGGAAGTTAGGGCGCTATTTGGAAGTCTCGTTCTCGCCCCATGCTCTGTGTGTGTGCGTGCGTGCGTGTGAATCAGCACGAGTCCACGGAAAGCAGAGGGAAAGGGTGAATCAGCTAGACAGAGAGCGCGAGAGAAAGAGAGAAAGAGAGGGAGAGACTGACAATCAAATTGGTGATATGTGGCCAGACTTGGTCACTCCCTGCAAGCCGTTGCTTCCAGTCTTTGGGCATCGGGAAGAACCCTGGGCCCTCCTGTTTCCCCAAAAATTCCAATGCAATCATTGCTGCATCCAGACGGTATTCAGAATCAGACAGACAGACAGACTATATGTTTCTTCTTCTCCCTTCTTTTCTTCATGAACACAACAGACAAAAAGAAAGAAAGAACAAAGACAAAAGAACAGCACCAACAATCAAACAGCGTGGGCAGGGGGCCCGAAAGGTGAGAGTTGCACAGCCAGACAGACAGACAGACAGACAGAGAGACAGACAGACAGACAGACAGACAGACAGACAAAGGCATGACTTCATTGTTTTTGATACGCACGTCCGTCCATGGAGAAAGCACGTCTGATGTAAAGGGAATACAGTATGCGCAGGGGTGGATCGAGGGGCAAAACCTTTTGAGAGCCAGCATTCGATTCATGCAGCTTCCTTGAGCACCCACCCGCAGGCTACCCCCCCCCTGAGTCAGTCAGAAGGACCTCTCATACACACAGACGCACCCAGCTCCACCAACACACCGGCACAAGGGGAACAGAAAGGAGTTTGCCACTGCCACGTACGAAGAAGAATCAATCATATCAATGAATGTCTGTCTGTCCAAATGAACCAACCCACCATGCAGCCAGACACGCTACCTACAGGAGCAAAAAAAGATGGGGGCACTCTCTCGAGTAGTGACAGACAGACTAACCAATCACCTCCCTTCTGCTCTTCCCCAAAGAGCTGCTGGTGCTCTCTTGCTGTACACTTTCCTCGGATGAAGATGAAGAGTCGCTTGTAGGACTGTAAGTCTCTGCCTCCGCAACCAGAACAAGAGTGTCACCACCCTCGAAAGCTCCCAAATCTAATCGATCCACCAACTCCACACCCGTCGGTGCCCCTCCACCTTCCGCAGACGCCGTCTGATGCAACACTTTCGCCTTCGAGGAAGATCCCAAGCGAAGAAGACCCCAGAGATACGATTCGCTCCGGTCAACTATCTGAACAAACACCCACATCCACACCCACACCCACACACACACACACAGAGGCACACACACAGAGAGAAAGAGAGAGAGAGTGTGTGTGTGAGAGAGAGAGTTCTGAAATTTATTGAGTCAATCCGTCAGTCTATTCATGTGTCCTTCCGCCCGTCAGTCAGTCAATCAGGAAAACAATCAGTCAGTCGGGACTTTTACCGTGGACAAAAAAGAATTGTCGGTTCACCTCGGGGGGGGGTCACGAGAGCCCTCTCTTTCGCTTCCACAAGTGATTTCACCTCACTCACGCAACAAGGAAGACCAACAACTGTTTTTCTTTCCAAAAGCAAACGGGCCACCCGACATGACACAAAACGATCCATTTAGTGCCGTGAACCTCCAGAGACGCTTACCGCAATCGCAGGCTTCAGATCCGAAAGAAACTTACTGCACGCACAAGCAACACAGCGAGCAAGAGGTTTGCATAACAGCTTCAATTGCTTTCTGAAAGTTGAATGCACGTTCGCGCAGTTGTCTAATCCGCGTCAGAGCCACACACGCACCCCCTTCAAGCAATATGAAATGAGGCATGCATGCAGTCAGCCAAAAAGAGCTTCTCGGATCCAGTGCTTAATTCCCTTCCACCCATGCAGCCCATGCACCTATCTTTTCTCAGCTGGAACACTTCTGCCAGAGAATCCGAGGTGTCCGGGTCGACTCCTCCCTTCACCGCGACTTCTGCTACTGCGGCCGTGGTGATCGGACGCAGCGTCAGCGTGGAAAGGTCTACCAGTCTGCATAGATACAATATACACTCGAGGAGGCAGTTGCAGGTCAACCAACGTGCAGCCATGCGAATGGTGCGCCCGCTCTGTAGACGGTCACCCGGGCACCTTTTGTGTACGTAGAGTGAGTGTACATGAGTATATATGTACGCGATTGGGTGGTCCCGCAGCCATGCTGGAAAGGTCAGAGGGACTTCATGAAGTACATGTACCTGAGCGCTTGACTGAGCGCGCGCGTGCTTGAGTGTGTGTGCGCATGTAAGTGAGTGAGTGAGTGAGTGAGTGAGTGAGAGTGAGTGAGTGAGTGAGTGAGAGTGTGTGTGTGTGTGTGTGTGTGTGTGTGCCAACGAGCATGAATTTGGATCTTTCTTTCTTTCTTTCGTCGGTTCTTTCTTTCTCTCTTTTTTTCTTTCTCGAGGAACTTAGGATCAATCAACCAAGAGACAGACGGACAAACGCAGAGAGAGGACATGCCGGCGTATCAAGTCAAAGTGAGCGCTTGTACTCTGTCTCCCCCCCCCCCCCCC
>JAHBMJ010002410.1:0-10572 GCA_018398765.1 Chromera velia | reverse complement strand
CCCCCTCTGTGTGTGTGTGTGTGTGTGTGTATGTGTAACGTAAGACCGACCGGATTCCATCAGGATCGTATGCGTCTCCGCCGGCTGTCACATCCTTCTTCAGGCTCTGGGAGAACGGGGAAAGCTCAACTTGTTGGTTGGCCCAGACAAAGGGGAGTACTGAAACGAGGAAGATGCGGACATGCAGAAACAAGCAAGCAGACAGCCAGAAAGAATCAGGTGGACATACACAGAGACAAGAGGCAGACCATATGAGGGGGGCCTTGTTTTGTTTCACATTTTGTTCTTTACAGAAAGCCCTGACAGTCATGGACAAACTCTGTGTTTCCTTCTTTCTTTTCCTTCCTTCCACATGAAGAGAAAGGCACACCCATACATACACACAGAGTGGAGAGAGAAAAACTCTAGAGCTTCATTTTCTTTTCTTCTTCGTTTCGTCTTCTTCCAACAGTCAGACAGACAGCCAGTTGAGTAGTTTCCTTTCCTTTCGTGAACCGACAGACACCAAGCATGTATGACCAGACAATAACCACCTGCATTTTCTGGGGTTCTCAAGTGAGTGCGTTCACTCCTCCCTCTAAAGATCCATCTTTTCCTCTCTGTCTCTCTCCCATCCTCTCTCTCACACACAAACATACACACACACACACACACACACACACAGACGCGCGCGCGTGTGTACACACTCTCACGAACTTAGTTACTTACTTCTGCGTCCGTCCATCCCTACCTCTGCCTCTTTCTCTCTCGCTCGCGCGCGCGCGCGATCTCTCCCTCTCCCTCTCTCTCTCTCTCTCTCTCTCTCTCTTTCTCTCTCTCTCTCTGTGTGTGTGTGTGTGTGTGTGTGTGTNACACACACACACACACACACACACACAGAGAGAGAGAGAGAAAGAGAGAGAGAGAGAGAGAGAGAGAGAGGGAGAGGGAGAGATCGCGCGCGCGCGCGAGCGAGAGAGAAAGAGGCAGAGGTAGGGATGGACGGACGCAGAAGTAAGTAACTAAGTTCGTGAGAGTGTGTACACACGCGCGCGCGTCTGTGTGTGTGTGTGTGTGTGTGTGTGTGTGTACGTGTGTGTGAGTGTGTATGTGTGTGTGTATGTGTGTGTGTGTGTGTGTGTGTGTGTGTGTATGTATGTGTGCATGTAGCATGCGTGTGTGTGTGTGTGTGTGTGTGTGTGTGTGTGAATGTGCGTGTGTGTGTGTGTGTGTGCGTGTGTGAGTGTGGGTGTGGGTGTGGGTGCCTGTCTGTTTGTCTGCCTGTCTGTCTGTCTGTGTGTGTGTGTGTGTGTGTATGGGTGTGTGTCTGTGTCAGATTCCGTGTGAGTATCGGGCGCGGCTTCTGCTGTTCTTGAGCTCTCAAAGATGGGACAGACACGACGAATTCGCAACAAAGGAACGCTGGAAGAAGACGTCTTGTGGTTTTTATTCACTGAC
Source organism: Chromera velia (assembly GCA_018398765.1). Classification (NCBI taxonomy): domain Eukaryota; family Chromeraceae; genus Chromera; species Chromera velia. Next base: position 9,135 of record JAHBMJ010002410.1, on the reverse strand, counting down.
CCAGTACACAGAAAAAACAAATCCAGAACGATGTGAAGGCCAACAATTTCTGTCCAACGTTGGCGAATGAGAAGGGAGACGGCAATCCCCGCCCTCCTCCTTTGAGGGAGACGGGCGAGTATCTGTAGAAGTCCTCATACGTGAGACTGTCTAGGAGAGAGTCATCATCTTCGAACGAGACGCCGTCTCCCCACCCACTCAGACACGTTTTTGGCACCTTCTTGAGACCAGCCTTGTGCATGTTGCTGGTTCGACCGTTCCCGACTCTTTTGCCGTCTCCTTCCGTTGTCCTTCTGGTACTGGAGGAATTCGGCGACCCACGTCGACTGGCAAGGTCCAGCGAGGAAGAAAAAGCGTTGCGGATCTGCCACAATGACTGATGTCTTCTTGAAGCAGGAGAGTACCTTCCACGCCCCCGATACAACACTCGAAAATGAGGGGAACGCCGGCTCTCCCCGACTACCATGTCGACACCACCAAACAACAGTACGTGACCGCACACAAACCGAACAAACGAAATCCCCATCCTTGTCAAAAAAAAGCTGCGGTGAATTTCGTGTGGCTCCAATAAATGCTCTCCACAGGAATTAGATTGAAGGAAGACGTGTGGGAGAATGAAATGGGAACCGTGTGTCTTGTTCAGATGGATGGAGTCCTGACCGTTGCGCAAACTGGGACTGGGGGGTTCTGGCCTTTCTTCATCCTTCCATGTGAAGGCGCCCTGTGTAAATGCAATTGACAGAGAGCACGTCGAGGAGATTGGTCTGATCGAAAGAGTTAAATTCTCAGTCAATTATCTTGAGGGGGATCATGGGGGATCGAATCAGAGATGGAATAAGACCCGCGTATATAAGACCCGTATCAGCTGGAAGACATGCTTGCGTCCCACGTGCAAGTTTGTTCGCGCGCCTTCCGAAAAATTGACATGCCGCGCGTGGCCCCCGAGCCACGCGCCCAAACCGAAAGGAAAAAAGTATTATAAAGGTGAGCCCCGCCCCCTGCACCATCCTGCACCGAATTTCACACACTTACTTCCCTATACATTTCGGGTCGCAAACGCCTCACGGGACCGCGACCCAAAACTTTTTAATTTAACCGCGAGTAAGCATTTTCAGCCATCCTCTCTCTGTACGTGTCTTCTCTCTATATCTCTCTATCTGCATGGACAGCATGCCTTGCCAGACTTTCTGTTGTAAGGGAGTAGATCGCAGATACTTTTAACCGTGTGAGGGCCGGAGTGAATAAAAACGAGAAAGGCTAGTTCAACTGGAGCGAATGTGGAAGTATGAACTGATGTTCAGCTGAAACGAAGATTATGAGTTGAACCGAGGAGATGGCTAGTGGAAAGTGACCTCGTGCATGTTTTTTTTTTTCCTATGAAAAACCAAAATTCTGAATCCCTCAAATCGAGGTAATATATATGTGCATACGTGGCCTAGCGTATACTAGATATAAGCTAGTAAAAAGTTAATTTTTTGACTTTGCCACCCTAGTTTCCTGCAGAGTATCTGCGAAGCGGCCTTCGGGTCTACAAGTAAACAAAAGACTAGGTTTACGCGGTGTGCGTGCGGTCTTATAAAAGCCTGGAAAATTTTTGGTACAGTAGTTGCCGGCTAGTTTGCTAGAACTGAAAGTTAAGACCCACAGTGTAGAGACAGCTCTGGGTATGCATTACTAGACCTTACGAGGCAACTGTGCGTCTTTGGGCCTGAAAAGCTATCATTTTTGTAAGTCAGTGCAGCGCCTAGTACCCCGAAGGGCTGTAATAGCGCAAAATGGAGAAAGAGGCTGTGTGAACGGTGAAAAGGAAAGAGAGCCCCAGTACGAGGAGCAGGAGGTTGCTCAGATGCAGGTATGTGCTTGGCCTATGTGCAAACTATGGTGCAATTGGGAAATTATAAAATGCAATCACATATGTGCTCTCTCTTACCCTTTAAATGTAGAACGGCGAAGAGGAAGAAAAACAGTTGGACGCAAACAGTGATAAAGGAGGTGCTGGAGTGGGCATCGATGCGCTGCTCGCTGCAGTGAGTTCCAACGATGACCTGCCGCTCGAATGGCGTCAAGCCCTTGCGGGCTTGTCCACCGAAGAGAGGCTCAAGTTGTTGGAACTAGACCCGAAGGAATATCGGGTTCAAAAGCAGCCTACCGGGTCTAAAAAGCGGAAAGGCTGGCGTGACCAGCAGCAGCAGCAAGCGTCAAGCAGCAGCAGTAGTAGCAGCAGTGCCGCCGCTACCGCAGCGAGCGGTACATAGGCTCGCAGGTCCACCACGCTTCTCCCCTCCCTCGTGAAGAAGTCTGACATCGGAAAAAAGACCTTACCGGCTGAAGCGGCACACGCAGCGGCCCTCAAAGAGGGGTTGAGAGTGTCACTGAAGAGAAAAGGGCCCGAGACCAGAGCTCTGAGCCCCCCTGCAAAGGAGGGCCATCGAGAGACCTATAGCGGACTACTTATCTAACTCGTGGCTAGAGATTTATTCCTTGGTGGAGTTTAGCAAGCACAAAGTCTATTCAGGGTTCGAGTTACTGCGTGAAAATCTTAAAATCCGGATGAAGGTTTCTTGTTCACTCTCTAGCTCTCTTTTTATTCATTTTTTCATCACTTTTGAACTGGTGGAAAACGCCGAAAGTCAACATTTGCTGTTTTGGAGAGCAATTTCTGGTTTGATTTTGATATACATATTTATATACATACATGTTAGTCTTTTGCGCATACGTTTTTCATTCTGTATCTGACCTACAAGTTGGTATTTAAGGACGTGTGTCTTAAGGTATTTAGTTTTCCCCATGTTTTTTCTGTTTTTATATTCATTTTGCAGGCCTATATTTATATATGTCTGTAAGTCCAAATCTTGCTGCACAATACCAAAAAATCCTTTTTTTTTTCTTGACATGGCTACTTTGTTTTCAGACATGCCGACTCCTTTAATGTTCATGCAATCTTAAGAATATATGTAAATTCGGGAGAACGTATATACATACATCTCTAAATACATACAACTTCTTGTTTATCTCTAATGAACCAAGTTTACTTTTACTTCTAAACATGTATGATAGTACAAAATATTAATCCTGGTATAAAAGTGTTCTTAACATTTCTTAACGTGATATGTAAGTGTGGCTTGGTATGTACGTTCGTATGTGGCTTGGTATGTAGGTTGGTATATATGTGTTAGTCTATCTACCCTATATGTTTCATTGCAATACTTACCTTAATTATTTCTTTTCTTTCTCTTTTCCTCTCTCTCTCTCTCTCTTCTTAAAGCCTCTTATATGCAATTTCTTCTTTTCTTTTTTTTCTATTCTAGTTTCTTCTTATTTATTGTCATTGCAAATTGGTCAACACTAATTAATTATTTCAAATTTAATTATTTGTGCTTCCCTGATATTATAAATTATTGATGTAGGAAACCGTAACAGACCGCTGTAGAGGTGTTCGGTGAAGATCCCAACTACGACCCACTAGACGATGGCCAGTTCTCCAGTTTGGAGCCCGATAAGACTGCCCTTTTGCATCTCACATTCGTCCGACAGAGACCTCATCCCTCCTCCCAGGAAGGGGAAATCCCCACCCTCAGAGAGCCCGAAGTGTTCTCCACAGGTGATATGCCACAGAAGTCATGTGACCCAACATGTCTTATCCCCTCCAACGCTGAAGTCGTAAAAGCACTCCTGACGATAGCTAAAGCCAATGGCCCCCCACTGTGACAGCCAATCAACTTTGAGAAGTGGTTGGTCGACGATATAGAAACGGAGTGGCTGTGTTCAGCCTGGTCGAGCAGTACCGCTCCAAGCATGAGAAGACAAGGAAGGGGAAAGACATCGACCACGCCAACTTTTGCGCAGATGTGATGGATGCTGGAAACGGGCTCATTCGAGCTATCCAACAGATTCGAGCCCTGTTCACATCACAGAAGCGTCTCATCGAGCTGATGCAATTCAGTTCGGATGACACAGCCAGCAGCAGTAGCAGCAGTAGCAGCAGCAGCAGCACCGACAACCCCCGCGCCAAAGAGGCAAAGAAAGCAAAGGACGTGCAGACCAATGCAGTAGTCGCTGCCGTGTTGAAGACCACAGTCGCCATTATGGCACGCGAGTTGAAGCGGGTGTCGATCAACCTCCAGACTCATAAGTTTTCAGACGTGGGGAATGCTATCAACTGGAATTCCCTACTATTCATTGTGAAACTCAAGCAGGATGCCATGACCATGCATCGTCAGCTAAAGGACCTGACGAAGGAGGTTGACAAGCTCAAGGATATCGTCGCAGCCCTAAAGACGAGAAGCAAAGACCGTGAAGGGTACGATTGTGACGGGTTTGCGATCCCTAAGCCCATCAGCTGCTACGACTGTAACACTCTGGGCCATCTGTCCCCCAACTGCCCAAACGCGTGCAAGGTCTGTCAGTAGATCAAGCGCCTAACAGGTAGCATCACCCTCAACGTCCTCCACTCCCCTGAGGACTGCCCGAAGAAGGCCACCGACCCTGATACCTGGGCAGCCCTTCAAGTGCAGGTCTCGAAGGGATCGAGAGAGGGCGGTGGCAGCCCGTATGGCGGCCGTCGTCAAAGAGGGGGAAGGGAGGGATTTCTTTAATTCCTTTAGAGGTAGGTCTTTGCATCTTCGTTGCGGCTGCAGTCTTCAGACTGCAAAAAAGAGCAGCGTCCATACATGCCGAGCCTGTGTTTTTTTCTACCGGCCTGACTGCCTCTGAAATTTCGCCCTTCTTGCCTGCTTGACTGCCCTCTAGCTTTTGGCCTTTCTGTCTGGCTAAATGCCTTCCCAATTTCGGCCTTTCCCGCCTGCCCTATTGCCTTCATAATTTTGGCCTTCGCCGCGCTCCTAATTTTTGTCTTCCTGCCTGCCCGATTGCCTTCCCAATTTCGGCCTTCTTGCCTGCCTGACTGCCTTCCAGAGTTTTACATTCCTGCCATGCTGATTGCTTTCCGATTTTGGCCTTCTTGCCTGCCTGACTGCCCTCCAAATTTCGGTCTTTCTGTCTGCTTCAATGCTTTCTAAATTTAGGCCTTTCTGTCTGCCTGACTGACTTTGCAATTTTAGCCTTCCTGCCTGTCCAGTTGCCTTCCCAATTTCGGCTTTCCTGCCTGCCTGATTGCCTTCCCTATTTCGGCTTTCCTTCCCACCCAAGTTTCCTCCTAACGCTTCCCAATTTCGGTCATCCTGCTTGCCCGACGGCTTTCTCAATTTTGTTCTTCCTGCTGGCCCGACTGTCTTCCCAAGTTCGGCCTTCTTGTATGTCTGACTGCCTTCTAGAGTTCGTTCTTTCTGCCCACATGCCTGCTTTCCAATTTCGGTCTTCTTGGCGGCCTGACTGCTTTCCAATTTTGGCCTTCCTGCCCGCTTGATTGCCTTCCCGATTTCGGCCTTCCTGCCCGTCCGATTGCTTTCCCAATTTTGGTCTTCTTGCTTTCATGTATCAATGACATTCTGAATCAGATGCAAATTAAAAATACAGGTTATGTTTGCATGCATGCTTTTATGTGTATTCTGGCGATTTGACTGACTTTCTGTTTGTGTGCACGTATTTCTGCAGGTGACGTTCACGGGTGTGCATGTTTGATATATACTGAGATGCCCCCCCCCNCCCCCCCCCCTGCCCCTGACACGCCCGCCGTTGAGCAGTGCCTCATATGAATTGAAAACAAAACAGTTATGATCATGAGAAGAAATGCTTCAATTGGATTGATTCAGAGCCATTCAGATGCATTTCTTATTGTGTTTTCGTCTTAGCGTTAATTTACGATGATAGGTACCAGATAATTTATGGTTTTGAAAAAATATATACTCTATATAGACATTTTTTTATTTCATTTTTTAAACATCTTACTAAGCTTAAATAGTCTTAAATAAATTATGAAAATCAATTAGTTTAAAGGTTAAACCATCTATTTTAATGTTTTAAAAACTAAATTTTTCAAAGTCACTTTCCAGTACAAAAGTTTCAATTATCAGTACAGTCAGTTCAAAGAGGAAGTACACTAGCGGGAAAGGGCCGCGGAGAGTAAAAATGAGCCGGGAGCTTATGAAGACCAATGTCGAGAACGCCACCTCATTTTTGTTTGCTTTTCTAAGCAGATAGAACGTTGTAAGGTCGCTTCAGGTTGCATAAACCCCATTCCCTTTTTTTTTAACAGAAGAATCTGCCTCTACAAATAGAAAGGAAAGCGAAAGAAAGCTTCTGAAAGCGGACAAAAGCTATACAGAACCCGAGGCCGCTCGCATGTAGACGGCTTTTCCAATTGGCCATCGATCTAAAATCTGAAGGTAGCTGAAGGACAATTCAATTTTGATCCGGCTTGCGGCGATGCGAACTTTAAAGCCAGCGGGAGCCATTTGTGCCCTTTGCAATAAGTAGATGGGCTTCTAGGAAAGTTTTTGTCAAGCCACTTTGTTTCGAGCCAGCGGTCTGTTTTCATAGCAAAGCTGACCGTCGTTTGAGCCAAACAAACCATATACGAAGGTCAGGCAATCTCCACGCCATGCAGCTCATGCAGGGACCGCACGGGTTCCCCGCGATCCCGCGGGCAGTCGGCCCGCGCACGCCTGGCCGGCGCCGCGCGGCTGAATTTCCCATGCCTGAAATTCGCTTGCAACTGCATGCTTCATGGGTCTTATAGCTAAAGTTGGCATGCGTCTGCTTTTTGGGACCCGCGATGATCCTGCGATGTCGCGGACTGCCTCATACATACCTCATGCATGCCTCATGCAGTAACTCAGACTGCACTCCTTAAGTTAGCTCTCAGCGTTTCTAGACACCGCGGCGTTTGTGTGTAAACTTTGAACGCCGCGGCCGCGGGAAAAAAACTTGGAGGAGAAGGGGAGGACCGCGATACGCTGCGGAGCGGCGCAGTGCTGGTCGAACAAGTTTCCGCGGCGGGTCCGCCGCGGAGTGGCGGAACCGTCGCTTTTGTCTCTCCGTGGTGGCATCGAAAAAAAAAAAAATGGATCGTCGAGATCGAATCCGCCAAGTGTTGCTCTGACAGCTCTTAGCCCAGAGAGCTGCACAGATTCTTGTCAAGCGATCAACTGAGAGCAGCGGGCTCAACCTATCAAAGGAATATTCATCTATATGATTTATGTGCTTCCATGAATTATACTAAGTTCAATATTTCACAGTTGAATCTGCTCACTCGACTCTGAATTTTTGTGAAGGTGACAGACAGTCTGCCCGGACTGTCTTACTGTCTGAGTGTCATGGCGCCCAAACGAAAAGCGCCTGACTCTGGCACGAAGTACAGATTTTATTACCTGACTTAGTAGTCATTTTATTCTCAAAACGCCTTAACCACCTTTTATAGAATAGGATAGGATTTATATTTTGGGCCACCTCGCGGTCCACTGCCGGGCCTCAACTTACACCTTGAGAGGCAAACGGTCAGAAGTAGGCTAGAACTATGGCGCTAGCGTCATGGAAAGCTTGGGCAGGCACCGCGGCGGTGCTCATCAAGGCTGCTCTAGAAACACTGTTGGCTCTGAACTACTGGGAGATTCAAGTGTTTCCGTTGTATATTGCAGAGTTCCATATAGCTGCACCTCTTTCCCATACAGTATGCTGGCCTTAGTATAGCTGTGATTTTTCCCTCCCTCGTCTCCACTGATTTTTGAGAGTATATCCTTCTTATTGCTTTTCCCAGAGTAAAGCAGGCTTCTCTTGTTGGGTTGTCAACCTGACTTTGATACAGAAATGAAAGTCGCTTAAAACATTGACACTGCACATCATGTTTGCACAGTGTATCGTGTTTATGTAGCGCCCGTCTCAGAAGAGAGTCTCTCTCGTTGCTTCTCTCTGGATCCGCCCTCTGCACAACAGTGAGGTAAACATTTTCCTTGGTAAGACAGACCTTTATCACACAGTGCTGATAGAAAGGACTCTCCTCAGCAGTTCCACAGCATGAGCAGTGAGTGTATCCTCCCGAAACTTGACGTTTCTCTTTCTTTTTTTCTCTGCCCATCCACACAACAGCAAGGCAAACATTTTCCTTGGTAAGACAGACCCTTGTGCTGATAGAAAGGACTCTCCTCAGCAATTCCACAGCATGAGCAGTGAGTGTATCCTCCTGAAACTTGACGTCTCTCTTTCTTTTCCCCTCCTCCAATCCACATAACAGCGAGGCAAACATTTTTCCTTGGCAAGACAGACCCTTATGCTGACAGAAAGGACTCTTCTCAGCAGTTCCACAGCATGAGCAGTGAGTGTATCCTCCCAAAACTTGACGTCTCTCTTTCTTTTCCTCTCTTTCCACTGACACAACAGCAAGGCAAACATTTTTCCTTGGCCAGACAGACCCCTGTGCTGACAGAAAGGACTCTCCTCAGCAGTTCCACAGTATGAGCAATGAGTGTATCCTCCCCCGACTCGACGTCTCCCTTTCTTTTCCTCTCTTCCCACCGACACAACAGCGAGGCAAACATTTTTCCTTGGCCAGACAGACCCTTGTGCTGATAGAGAGGACTCTCCTCAGCAATTCCACAGCACAAGCAGTGAGTGTATCCTCCCGAAACTTGACGTTTCTCTTTCTTTTCCTCTCTCCCCACTGACACAACAGCGAGGCAAACATTTTTCGTTGGCCAGACAGATCCCTGTGCTGACAGAAAGGACTCTCCTCAGCAGTTCCACAGCACGAGCAGTGAGTGTATCCTCCCAAAACTCGACGTCTCCCTTTCTTTTCCTCTCTCCCCACCGACACAACAGTGAGGCAAACATTTTTCCTTGGCCAGACAGACCCTTCTGCTGATAGAGAAGACTCTCCTCAGCAGTTCCATAGCACAAGCAGTGAATGTATCCTCTTAAAACTTGACGTCTCTCTTTCTTTTCCTCTCTCCCCACCAACACAACAGCGAGGCAAACATTTTTCCTTGGCCAGACAGACCCCTGTGCTGATAGAAAGGGCTCTCCTCAGCAATTCCACAGCATGAGCAGTGAGTGTATCCTCCCCCGACTCAACGTCTCTCTTTCTTTTCCTCTCTCCCCATCCACATAACAGCGAAGCAAAAATTTGACTTGGCGACGTTACATTGTGAGGTTGTAGGCATTGTCAGAGCTGCACGTAATACGCGCATGTCGAGCGTATGGCGTATATATATGTGCATGCATGCATTGTATTAATTGGTTCGC